>SMSQ01024433.1:15483-34028 GCA_019453375.1 Ctenoplectra terminalis | reverse complement strand
TTTGTGAATTTTTTAGAAATTGAGTGGTGAAATTGGAGGATTTTTTTTAAATCAAATCTAGATTGAGAATTTTATTAGGGGTGAATATTAGAGAAGTTTGGTATTATTTTGATTTGTGATGGTGACTTGGATATGGTGGAGTTCGTGGATTTTCTGGAGATTGAATGACGATGGAATTGGAAAATTTTTTACAGACCTAACCCAAGTCAAGAATTTTATCAAAGGAGCATGATATTAATTTACACGCAGTCTAAGATCGAAGAATTTTTTAGAAACTTACCCTAAACTGTGGACTTATAGCGACACGATGATACAGAACTTAGATATTGAATTCAATGTTAATAAAAATCTACAATATTTAAAAACCTAACTGAAACCCAGAATATTATTAAAGGAGGATGCTAGAAAACCTTTATATTAATTTACATTTACGTAACATCGAAGAATTCTTTACAATCCTATCCCAAACCGACCATTTTTGAAGCAACACGACACAAAAGTTTACCATTGAACTAAACATTAAGTTTCTAAGAAATTATCCAGTTTTATCAACCTAAATCACGAATATTACTACGAAAGAATACTAAAACCGTTTGATATTAATTTTCATGCAAACAAAAGCACAGAATTTTTTCCACAAACCTAACCCAAACAGAGAATTTCAACTCCAACTCTGCGCAACATTCCTCCGCGCGATACTCCATAAATCGCCCAACAGAAAAATCGCGTATGATTTAAAATTCTTGCGTTCACCTCGGCGAGGCACCAGAAAGAAACCCGTCCGGATAAAATCCACCGGTTCATCGAATTCCTTCCCCGGCCGTCGATTATTTCCAAAACGATTCGCTGAGCGTTCGGTCGGCCGATTTCTTCGCCGATCGAAGCCTTCTGCGGCGGCCGCTCACGATCGCGGCGCGGCCACATTAATAATTTATGTCGTCCGACGATGGGACGTCGGCCCCCCGACACGATCAGAAATCGTGAGCGCAGATACGATCGCCTCTCCTCGCGGAAACGCAAAAGAAACTCTACGCCGTCTAGTCACGCGCAACCCTCTTCGTCCCTCCAGCCTCTCACCGCCCCGTCTTTGTCCCATTCGATTCTCTCTTCCCGTCCCTTTTCAACCCAACGGAGGGCTAATAAGGAATTAAGGACACGTGCAAGCTCCTCGTGCGGCAAGGAGTCACCTTTCCGTGGAACAAGGAGAAAGAAACCCGACGTGCAAACTCGTGAAACATTTTTCAAACGGGGAAAAGTTTGAGGAGGAACTGGGTCGAAGCAGCTCCAACGGGAAACGCGTCGATTTTCCACCGGATCATCCGGATCCGACCGGGGGGAGAAGAATGAGTCGCGACGGTTCATTGGATTACGTCTCGATGGAAGATCTTGTCGAACGTCGCACAGTTGAGAAGTTTTCGGACGGATTTTATGCGAGGTTTAAGATATAGGGGTCGAACCGCTTCATTTGTAGTAGGATGGGATTGAGTATCCCGCGTTTGTGGAGCTAAGAATTGAACATGACGGTACGAGAGTTAGAATTTGGTCATTTAACCCTTTGACNATGGTGTTTTGGATGTGATGGAGTTTGTGAATTTTTTGGAGATTGAATGGAGTAATTGGAGGATTTTTTTTTAAATCTAATCTAGATTCAGAATTTTAATAGGGGTGAATCTCAGAGAAATTTGGTATTATGTTGATTTGGATATGGTGGAGTATGTGGATTTCTTGGAGATTGAATGGTGTAATTGGAGGATTTGTTTAGAAATCTAATCTAGATTCAAAATTTTAATAAGGGAGGATTTCAGAAAAGTTTGGTATTATGTTGATTTGGATATGGTGGAGTTTGTGGATTTTTTTGGACATTGAGTGGTGGAATTGGAGGATTTTTTTTAGAAATCTAATCTAGATTGAGAATTTTATTAGGGCTGGATCTCAGAGAAGTTTGATATTATGTTGATTTGGATATGGTGGAGTTTGTGGATTTTTTAGAAATTGAGTGGTGAAATTGGAGGATTTTTTTTAAATCTAATCTAGATTGAGAATTTCATTAGAGGTGGATGTTAGAGAAGTTTGGTATTACGTTGAANCACCGGATCATCCGGATCCGACCGGGGGGAGAAGAATGAGTCGCGACGGTTCATTGGATTACGTCTCGATGGAAGATCTTGTCGAACGTCGCACAGTTGAGAAGTTTTCGGACGGATTTTATGCGAGGTTTAAGATATAGGGGTCGAACCGCTTCATTTGTAGTAGGATGGGATTGAGTATCCCGCGTTTGTGGAGCTAAGAATTGAACATGACGGTACGAGAGTTAGAATTTGGTCATTTAACCCTTTGACTACCGGTCGTATCATACGGTAGGAAATCAGTTAGGACGCCGAGAACGAGGAAATTGTTTGTTAGGGGTACATTTTTGGGAAAATATTGTGGGATCAGATATTATTTCGCGCGTATCGCTATTCTTTTGTGACTGTCAATATGACCGGATTAAAGTTATTAGAAAATTACGAGGAAAACTGCTAACAGCTCGATGCAAATCATCTTGAATATCGATTATTTAACTTTTTGTTTTTTCGGCCACCTCGCTTGCTCGCGTTCGCTTCACGCGGCACACACACACATACACACATTGTCATTCAACAAGCGAATCGCCGCGGCATCGCTTGTCGGTCGCGTCACGGCCACACAGGTACGCTCCATCTTTCCTTTCGGCTCCACAATATATTTCAATAATCAAAAAACTGAGTTTCACTGCATTGAAACAATATTATTTATTTCTTTGTATTCTACACCCAATTGTTACTATATTAAAAATTGAATATTAACGTTAAGCTTAAATTTTCAGGGCGTCTATAGGCGTCCTTCGTGTCAGTTATTTATTTCTTATTATTATTTTTTGTTTTTTTTTGTGGTTCGAGATAGTGGTGTAAGGAATTCAACCCTTCATGGGACCGTGTCACTTAAAAGTTACAAACTGATGTATCTATAGTTTAAAAAATTAACTTTGTTTAGTTATCACTGTACTATTAAATTTGATTACTGTATTACCGAAGCGATACTACGATCCTTTCATAGCAATTATTAGTGTAAAAATTTACAAATAAAAATGAAAAATCGTAATCAATCGTAGTTTTTTCTCCAGTAAGCAGAGGAAATTCAGGCTATACAGGGTTAACACTGGAACTAGCAAAGTGGTCAAAATGACTCGTTCGTAATTTTTTACAGCAATTTTATAAATTGACTATGACATCTCGCAGGAAATTTTTCGTGATTTAAAAATGTAGACAATACGTATTTTTTTATATAGCGTTCATCGTCGGTAGTTCTAGTGTTAAGGATGAATTGATGAATGAGAAGTAGGCTGGCGATTTTTATAAATATAATTAAAAGGATTCGGTTCTATATTTTTGGTAATTACGTACGTTTTGTTTGTAAATGTTCTATAAATGTATAATATCCGCAGTTTAGAGGTAAAAATAATGTTTGAAATGGCGCTTTTTTAGTATAATAATAGAATAATGAATACTGGAAAATATTTTAAACTGGAAGNCAAAACGCTGTCCCGCGGACCAAAAAACGGTCCCAACCGAATGACAATCATCGCTAGAAATTCGTTCGGCGAACACCATTGACGCTCTCGCGGTCGCTTCGATTTACAGGGCGTCCCTCCGTATATTTATCCATCGACCCCGCCTGGGTATGAGGCGCAACGGCTCGCGAAACGGGGGTAATCGCGTTCGATTTCGATGCACGCGCGAAAGAGCAGCGTGTTTTCGGCTGGCCGGCCACGCCGATCGGCCGCGATACACACTTCACGTTTTCAAATCCACGCAGACGACGACAACGTTCGAGCGTTCGTAATTAACGTCATCGCCCCGAGGGTTCACCCTTTCGGCCCACACGAGCCTCCCCTTTCCCTCTCTCTCTCTTTCGCTGTCCCTTCGGCCGCCAACGTCGCGCACACTTTTCCAACGGCGAACCGTCAGCCATTCCCTGTCAACGCCGCCGCTCTTTCCACCGGTGTATAATTAGTGTCCTCTGTTTCCCTCGGCCGACAGCCGCGTTAATAACGGCGTGCCACCGGCTCGATCGCGTTTGCGGCTTCGCTTATCCGTTTGAAAACGAGATTCAATTACGATCCGACTCCCGCGCAACCCGCGACAGACAACACGGAGGTGTCACGATTCCGCGTCTCATTGTAACTCGATTCCCTTGCGTGTATGGTTCCTTTGGTGATTTTTTTTCGGCGCTTCGATTTGGAAAAATTGCTTGGTCGCATTGTGGGCGCGGGGTGCAAAGGAACTCGCGAGCGGCGTTTTGGGGTGAGTTTCTGGGGCTTCGGGAGTTGGTAGGTGTTTCGGAGCGCGTTTCAGGATTCAGGGAATTTGGATAGTCTTTTGATTGTTTCGGGGGGAGGTTGATGATGGTTGTTTTGTTGAATTCGAGGGATGACTGTTAATTTTAGTGTCTTGGGGTGGTATTATAGGTTTGTTATCTTGTAGCGTATGTTTTGGTCTGTGTAATTCTTTTTAGGTCCAGTTTTCTTAGTTGTAATGAATATGAAGAATTGTTATTAGTGTGAATAACCTCTCGCTTCAATTTTAATATTGTAGTTTTTATTTTTTAAGAAATGGAAGCAGGACTGAATTAAAGGGAACTTGGACTTTTATGTGATGACACGGTAATGGTATTTTATTGGGATAAAAATGAAGTTTGATATGCAGCAACATTTTTTATAGCGAATGCAAGTACAGAAATTTCGTCGATAAAAGAGAAGAATGGAACTTGATATAATTATTCAAGATTTCTACCGATAAATACCCATCCTTAACACGAACAAGAAAAACAGGATAACTTTGACAAGACTCGGAGCCGGACAGTCAAGAATTAGCCACGAACACCTACTAAAAAAATCAGACCCTCTGTTCTAAAATTGCTGCAACCAGACGCTTTCAACAAACCATCTGCTGTATGAGTGTAGAAGATTCCAAACACGGAGACATAAATACGAACTTCAGCCAAACACTGTCTTAACGTCCCAAGACCACGTTAAACATATCATCAACTATTTAAAAGAATTATTTGTAGAGACACCCGTCTGCAACCTAAAATCCCTACATTATTGATAATCAAACCCCTACCATTCCTCGCCACTGCTCCAAAGTAAACATTATTAAATAATACCCAACCTCTCAACTATTTAGAAGAAACCACAAAATCGAAATATACCACAAAATCTAACAGCAACGAGATTCAGCGAAGAGCCGATCCCACCAGTCGGTAATGACTCTATCTTCAATGCGAACATAAAACCAAAAAGAAAGAAACCTGCAAAAATTCCGTCGCTAAATATTGCACCAAAGTTTCCCAAGTTTACTCTCATTGATAATCAAACCCTTACCATTCCTCGCCACCGCTCCGAAGCAAACATTATTCAACAATACCGAAACTCTCACACCCAACAGTAATCTCAGGAAACTAACTTGCAACGTCCCAGTAAATTCCACCGGTTCCAGCCTTGGCAACCGATTTTCTTCCTTTCAGAGTAAATAATATTTCAATTACACCCGGGCCACCCCTCGCAGCTGACTTCATCGTGGCCAGGAACCGTAGCCAGGCAAATCTCGCGGCGAGTTATCGCCGCTAGATGCAGGTGTAGGCCGAGGGAAGCCACAGGGAGCTCGGAAATGGAAGTTGGCCGACGATGGAGGGTCGAAATAATATTCGTAAATCTTTTCTATAACAGATTCCACGTAGGGTGGGCGGTACGACGCCGGTGGCGGGGACAAAATAACCGATTATTCGAGAGACCACGTAAGCTGGTAGCCGTGACAGGAATTTATTCGCTCGATTCCGAGGCAACCCAGTGCCGCTGACGGTTCTGACTGATAACGGCCACTTTGCACGGCTTCCCCTATTTTCATAGACAGTCCTCTCTGCGGTCTCGCTTGGTATTCCGTCGTTGTAAAGGTGCTGGAACCGCCAGAGGCCCTACTTCGCGGACAAAGTCGATTCGCGCGAGCCACAGCGCGACCACCCTCTCTCCGACGTCCACCCCGCGCTCGACAAATACTGCTGGATGCCAATTTAATTCCTGCTACGCGCTGCTCGACAGGAACGATGCTGTTTACCTTGGCGGACCTTGAATGCTTGGAGCGTTCTTACGATTGTGCGAGTCGCTTCTTTATTTGGTTCCTCCCTACGGGGTGAGAATTCGATTTTTCGGTGGTTTTAAGTGGATGGAACGTGGAAGGGTGAGATTCGGTTGGGAGGATAAAATTGTAGCGAAATTGTTGCGAATGTTGAATTCGGGTTTTATAATTTGGTTTGTGAGTTTTACGGAAGGGTACGATTTTATGGGAAGGAAAAAGTGTGGTAAAATTGGGTTGCAGTTTGGTAATTGGGATTGTAAATTTTGTGGAAGTGTAGGATTCAGTTGAGAGGAAAAATTGTTGGGAGATTGTTGTGAAAATTAAATTGTAGTATTATAATTAGGGTTGTAAGTTTTATGGAAGTAAAAATTGTAGCAGAATTGTTGTGAAAATTGGATTGCGGTTTTGCAGCTTGGATTTTAAGTTTCTCTATTTTTTAATTTTATGGTGAAAAATATTGTATCAAAATTGTTATGAGAATTGAATTACAGTACTATAACTAGGGTTGTAAGTTTTATGGAAGGGTACAATTTTATGGGAGGGAAAAAATGTAGTAAACTTAGGTTGCAGTTTGATAATTGGGGTTGTAAATTTCATGGAAGAGTACAATTCGATACAGAGGAAAAATTGTACCGAAATTGTTGTGAAAAATAAATTGTAGTATTATAATTAGGGTTCTAAGTTTTATGAAAGTAAAAATGGTAGTAAAATTATTACAAAAATTGGACTGCGGTTTTGTAATTTAGATTTTAAGCTTCTCAATTTTTAAACTTCACAGAATGAGTTCTCTTAGAGTTGAATTATGGGTCTGTAAGGATATGGACGATACGTCTATGGCTCAGGTGTATCTGCTTGATGGTTCTTATGTAACATTTACCAGGCAGAATAAGAGTAACGTGTTCTACACTTTTTTACATCGAACGGCAAATAAATCGTGCCATTTTAAAGTAACTTATCTAACCCTCTTACTGAATTTTCAGAACCATCCAAAGTAAGACCGTTAAAAATAAATAGGATTCCAAACCTGTCTTCGTCTAAAATGATTCTAAAATTTCATTCCCATACAGAATATGAAAAAAATTCTTCGAGCAATAAAGAAAAAGTTCTAACAAAAAATATTTGTAGATAATATACCAGTAGAGAAAAGTGTACGAGTACGAGACACTAAGATTTCTATCTATACAGTCTCCTGATATCTCGAACCACAATTATAAATTACATAACAACCGTTACCATTAACCCTCTTTTTTTTTATTCAATACAAATTTTTTCTTCTGACCACAACGCCTGAAGTAGAATTTACAATCGCTTTATTTAATAATTTTCAAAGAATCAAAAACGAAAAGTTGTCCTACAATTACAGTCCGATAATATTAACGAAGATTTGAAGCACGTTGTGTTCCTAATAGTAGCACCTATCCGCGTTAAAAACAATATTTATAAAAAAAAAGTAAAAAATACCGAACACCACGCGCGACAAACTTCGCTCACAGAAAACCACAAGCTACACCAAAAAATAATTCCCCAGCGACGCTCTTAATCTCAATATTCATCCCTGGTAACAGCCTCCAAGCCATAAATCACCCCCGCACCGTGTCAGCGTAACGATTTCCGTCGTTTCGAAGACCGGAAGCAACGAAGAAAACTTCCTGGTGACGGTTAGTCTCTCAATTTTCGACTGCCACAAACATTGGCGGCAGCTCGAAGCAGGTCCCAGACACACAATGTGTCTGCCTCGAGCCGTTTATTGCGGATCGTGCGAAAGGGACGCGCGCGGCTTGGCATTCATTAGCGTTTTTGGCAGGCAGTCGTTGGCCCGGGACCAGCGCCGTTTACTATTTCGCCCGGTTGACGCTCTCTCGGAAGAAAGTTCCACCCTCTGGCCCGCTAGTTTAATTGCCACCGGCCAGCGAAAGTTGCCGGATAACGCGGGAAAAATTGCTGACAAACTGCGGAACTTCGTTGCCGAACGACGCGCTCCGCCTCGTAACGCCAACTTTATTTACGGTTTTGCGAAAAAGATTTAATAAAACCGGCTCTGTGCCACCCAACCGCCCCCTCCTTTCGCCTCTTTACGCGAAATTTCAATCTGCTTCGCTCGTCGAACCGCTCGGTGAATACTTTTTACGGTTAATGGCCACCCGGTACATCCGACTTTCCGGTTTGTATTAAGGTAACCGGCTTTGAGGAGAAGAAACGCGAGGAGCTGAGAGTTGAGACGTTTTTGCGAGCAGGAATTTAAGCGAAGGAGAGGTTTTGTGGGCTAGGTTTTGTATTTATTGCGGCGGGGGTGAAGCTGGTAGGGTTTAGCGGAGAGATTTTTTGATCATCAAGAGTGGTAAAAACAGGGTTCAAGATTTTAGGAGTAAATGGTATTCAAATGGAGGGAAAAAGTGTTAATAAAGGTGACTAGAAAAATGATTTTTACGCTTTTGGTAGGATATTTTGCAGCTGTATTATCCGTTCGTAAGTTATCGCACGCTTGTATGTCTTTTTTGGGAAATTATTGTTCAAGTACGCTTTCGATAAGATCTTAAGAAAGTAGGTGCTTTATTATAATTTATGGTTCTTTATTATAATTTATGGTTCTTTACTATAATTTAAGGCTCTTCGTTACAATTTAAGGTTCTTCATTGCAATTTAAGGTTCTTCATTATAATTTAAGGTTCTTCACTACAATTTAAGGTTCTTCATTACGTATAAAATTAGCGAACTTATTTTTACACTAAGCTCACTAATTTATACTTTTATTCTTATTATAAGTTTATTTTATAACTTATAGCACAATTTTATTTCTTATTATAAATTTGTTAACGCGTTAAACGCCAAGCCGATTTTTGTCGACTCTCCGTTAGACTGTGTACCGTGATACTGATTCAAAAACATTTGTCGCCAAGTAGATAAGAATTTAAGAAGAAGATTTTAACACTAGATTTACGGAACCCGTCAATTTGACGCAGTTCAAATTTCGTGCTCAAGTTTAACAATCATGCGTGAGAAAAATATAAACTCAAAATGAAATTTATATAGAAAAATTAAGTAAATAAATTTCTGCCAATAGAAATCTATTAATTTGAAGTGAACCGAACTAATGATATTACAAAAAATTTGTATCTCAATGTATCCATCAAAATGGTCCAATCAATGCCCGTAAACCTAGTGTTAAAGACCTGGAAAGAAAAGTTCTTTCTTTGTTTAATACGGTTCGATAGTACCCGTTGATGAATCATAAGGTATTATTTTTTAAAATTGATACTGATAGTCCTGAGAAACCAACGACGCCAAAATAAAAATTTCATCGCGCTTAACGCGTTAAACATCTAATGACTTATGGACGAGAGTGTATGTCTAATCAAAGCTATTTGTTGCGCTGAAAAAAAAATATTACTGATCTAACCTGAGCCACATGGATTGGTCGCGTATAATTTGAAATAAAATTTATATTTGTTTAAAACATGGGCGTTCGATTAATTTTTCAATTTTATGAATTTTATGAATAGCAAAATGCGAAACGTACTTCAGAAGAGCCGCGTGTTGAATATGGCTGGTCCAGTGTTATAATTTTGAACNTAAATAAATTTCTGCCAATAGAAATCTATTAATTTGAAGTGAACCGAACTAATGATATTACAAAAAATTTGTATCTCAATGTATCCATCAAAATGGTCCAATCAATGCCCGTAAACCTAGTGTTAAAGACCTGGAAAGAAAAGTTCTTTCTTTGTTTAATACGGTTCGATAGTACCCGTTGATGAATCATAAGGTATTATTTTTTAAAATTGATACTGATAGTCCTGAGAAACCAACGACGCCAAAATAAAAATTTCATCGCGCTTAACGCGTTAAACATCTAATGACTTATGGACGAGAGTGTATGTCTAATCAAAGCTATTTGTTGCGCTGAAAAAAAAATATTACTGATCTAACCTGAGCCACATGGATTGGTCGCGTATAATTTGAAATAAAATTTATATTTGTTTAAAACATGGGCGTTCGATTAATTTCTCAATTTTATGAATTTTATGAATAGCAAAATGCGAAACGTACTTCAGAAGAGCCGCGTGTTGAATATGGCTGGTCCAATGTTATAATTTTGAACCCGTCTTTTACGACTCTGTATAAAAGATAGCAACGAGATTCTGTAACGTCGGTTGGAAAAGTCTTTATAATCTTGTATGGTTCCACTCCGCGGACAGGATATTAGTTAATCAATTAAAAACCTCGGTTCCTGCTCAATGATCCGTAACGTGGACACAGAGCAACCTCGTAATGTTCGACATTAGTAGGAGATATGGATCTATGCGATTGTTGGCTCGCTTTATTCATTCGTTTATGCGCTTGAAGACAGGTAATCCTGTTTATGCATCGTTAAAACTGCAGTGGAAATTCTTCCATTGAAAATTATTACTCCGAGTGAACTTTAACCCGATGTAACGCCATGTGACTCGAAAGTTATATACTGACGTGCCATTGTATTTCATTGCTGTACCATTGTTCTGACGTTAAACAAGTTATTAATAGCAAGTATTAGTTCTTGGTTCTTGAATTATATGCGAAGGAAATTTCGGTTACAGAGGGTTAACCATTTTTTTTAATCAGAGATAGAAAAATAGGTCCTGAAAAAAATACAGTCAAAATAAAAAAGGAACTCGGTGCAGTACTCATAATGGAATATTTCAGAAATAAAAAAGGAAACCTCTACAGAAAGTACAGCAAAATTAATAAAGAAGTAATTCAGTAGAATACTCATAATGGAACGTTTAAAGAAATAAAAAAGAAAGCTTCTAAAAAAAATACAGTAAAATTAATAAAAAAAATAACTCAGTACAATACTCATACTCAAATATTAAAAAATAGAATAAAATAAGAAATCTCTCCCCCAAAAATACAATAAAATAAATAACAATATAGGTTAGTAAAATGCTCATATTAAGATATTAAAAAAAAATAGAAAATGGAGTCCTCTACAAAAAAAGCCAAATTAATAAAAAAAACTTAGTACAACACTCACATTATAATATTTAAAAAAATAAAAAACGAACCCTCTCAAAAATACAGTAAAATTAATAAAAAAAACTAACTCAATAAAATACCCTCCCATTAAAAAAAACTCAATATTAAACAAATCAAGCCTCTGTATAAAACAAAAACCAAAAAAAAAAGCATTTTAAAAAGCAAAAGAGAAGCGAAACAGCGCGAACATTGCCTCGCTCAACAAAATCCCAGCGCATCCAACATTGAACAAGATTCCAGTCTGCATCCTCTAACATCCCTCACGCCCTTTCTATCGCCGAAAAGTAGAAATAAAAGAAAGAGAACCAAAAAAAAAAAAAAAAATAGCAACAAAAATACCGGAAGGAAACATGGATCGAAGCAACGTCGCAAACGGTTAATGCACGGACCGGTCGGTGTATCGTGAAAAAAAGCTTCCGCGACCGGAAAGATAGAGGCGTGCGGGCACGGCGGAAGCGGAGGCGGAGGGTGAGTGCGGCGCGCCGCAGGGCAGGTGCTAATTGTCCCGACTGCCCCAGTGGAAAACGAACGAGCAGGCGAACGAAACGGGAAATCGCCGGCCGAGAAGCTGGCGTGTCGCATGATTTGCGGAGACTTTTATTGCCCCCGGTGAGAAACGTAGATGCTGCTCGACGATACGCCGGTACTCTCGCAACTAATACAGAGGGAAACAGAAAGAGAGGCAAAGGGGAGAAAAAAAAAAAGAAAGAAAGGAAAGAAAGGGGGTGATCGATCTGTACCCCACCCCCGCCACCCACTCGTGTTTCTACGTTCACGCAGCCAAGCATCCGTATCCGAGGGGTTAGCCAGACCACGGTTCGATGACTTCTCTCTTTCTCTCTTTTTTTTTCATCCCCCTCTTTTGTGCTTCCCTTGGTACACGTGGGGAGGCGGACGATGAAATCAATCATGTTCGCGAGCCAGGATTTATTTTCCATGTGGAATCTTTGGAATATTTTGGATCACCGTGTGGTATCTACAGGCAACCCCCTTGTAACGCGACATTTCTGTCACAGAAGGTCTAAGGTGGTTCGAAGATTGAAAACATTCAGGTGTAACACTTCACTGGAGGACGATTTTTAAATATAAGCAGTATTGATAGGGTTCGAGGGTTAGAGAAATTGCCCTGTGGTATGTTACGCGAGGAGAATACTTAAATATAAGCTACTTTTTTGATGTTTTGGTGATTATGTAGGAGGGGGCATATTTCATTGATTTCGATAGGGTTGGAATATTTTTTAATAGAAGCACTGTTAATACGGTTCGAGGGTTAGAGAAATTCCCGTGTGGTATGTTACGCGAGGAAGATTTTTAAATATAAGCTCCGTTTTTTTAGTATCTTGGTAATTACCTAGGAAAGGGCACATCTCATTGATTTTAACGAGGTTGAAATATTTCCTCTATGGTATGTAACGCGAGGAAGATTTTTAAATATAAGCTACGTTTTTTTAGTATTTTGTTAATTATGTAAGAAAGGGCACACTTCATTGATTTCAACCTTGTTGAAATATTTTTAAATGCAAGCATCATTAACACGGTTCGAGAATTGAAGAAATTCCCGTATGGTATGTTACGCGAGGAAGATTTTTAAATATATGCTGCTTTTTTAATATTTTGGTAATTATGTAGAAAAGAGCACACTTCATTGATTTTAACGAGGTTGAAATATTTTTAAATATAAGTACTATTAATATGGTTCGAGAGAAATTTTTAAATATAAGTTCCTTTTTTAATATTTTGCTAATTATGTAGGAAACGGCTGACTTCATTATTTCCAATGAGGTTGAAATATTTTTAAATACAAGCACTATTGATATGGTTGGAGAGAAATTTTTAAATATAAGTTCCTTTTTTAATATTTTGCTAATTATGTGGGAAAGGGCTCACTTCATTGATTCCAATGAGGTTAAAATATTTTTAAATACAAGCACTATTGATATGGTTGGAGAGAAATTTTTAAATATAAGTTCCATTTTTAATATTTTGCTAATTATGTAGGAAAGGGCTCTCTTCATTGATTTCAATAGGGCTGAAATATTTTTAAATACAAGCACTATTAATATTGTTCGAGAATTGAAGAAATTCCAGTACAGTATATGTTACGCGAAGAAGATTTTTAAATAAAAGCTCCACTTTTTAATATTTTGGTAATTCTGTAGGAAAGGGCACACTTCATTCATTCAAACCTCGTTGAAATATTTTTAAATGCAAGCATCGTTAACACGGTTCGAGAATTGAAGAAATTCCTGTACAGTATATACGAGGAAGATTTTTAAATAGAAACTCCATTTTTTGCTATTTTGGTAATTATATAAAAGAGCACATTTCACAGAATTTTTTTTACATTTTTAAATGCAAGTCTCATTAACACTGTTCGAGGATTGAGAAAATTCCCGTACAGTATATATAACGCGAGGACAATTTTTAAATATAAGCTCCATCTTTTTTGATTTTGGTAATTATATAAAAATTTCATCAAAATTTCACAGATTTTAATGAGGTTGAAATATATTGCTAAGCTCAATATTCTAGGGTTTCGTTAATTTCCGGATCCTAACCCAGTTATTTGCAATTTGCACGATATGGAATTTTTCAGAAACCTAATGACCGTGTTACACGGGGTTACCTGTACTCGCATTCGGTGTGCGTGTTTATTGCACTGTTGTGAATTATTTTTGGGTGGTTTCTTGGAAGTTTCGAGGGCAGTGTTGAGTTCCGTTTGGGAGTCGTTGAGATGATTTGTGAGTATTTGTGTGGCTTTATGGTAATGCGGAGTTACTACGAGCAGAGATGTGATGAATGGAAGTTTGGCTTTAATTGTTACAAATGGTGGATTCAGTAGTGTGTGAAGTAGACTGTGATGTTAATTGGGGAGCTTAGAACAGCTCAGATGTTAATTCAGATAATTAATTTAGATATTTTTCGGAATTCCACATAATTAACGACCTCGTTTCAATTCATTCTACTCATTATTTTATATTTAAAAAAAACGCAAGTAATTAACAGTATTACCGTACAAATTAACCCGGAAAAATATGGACCAAAGTGATGGAAAAAAAAAACAGTCACGAAACGGTGTGATCGTTCTTGTAAAAATTGAATACATATAAAACAAAAAACTTTCAACGCTAAAACTACCAAAACTGTAGTTTTCATCAAAATGACCGGCTTGTAATTTCCCGTAGAAATTCTATAAATTTACAATGATGCAATTTGAGGGATTTTTCATGATTTGTTAGAGCACCTGTTAGAGTTATATATTTTTTAGAACACCTATCATTTTTATTTCTTGGGGTACAAATAAACGGGTTAAACGGTAATTTTATTTTTCTCTTTTTTTTATGACTTGTTATATTCATTTTTTCCGTAAAAGTATAACGAGTCTAACTCATCATCGTACATCAGAATGGTAAAAATGACCAATTCATAATTTCTTATAGAAATCTTATAAATTTCCTGTCGCTCATTTCTGGAAATTTTGCGCGATCTTCTGCAAAGATATAAATCAAGATTTATTTTCCTCAGATTATATATTTCTTCGTGTAATTTTCATTTTTATATGTTCGATACAATTACACTACAATCGCTGATAATTCCAGTAAAATTCCAAACTCCTTGCTAAAATCTTTACATCTATTTTAACCCAACTGTGTTTCATCGAAACTGTAATTTAATATGCATGGTTTCTCGTCTTAAATTAAAGATAAAAATATTAAACATTAATTTTGCTCAAATTTACGAAACGAAAGCATGACTGGGGCGAATAAACCTCGAAGATCGCAACGGAGTTAAGTACTTACTCCAAGACGTTGGTACAAGAACCGAGCGAGTCCATTTTTCAGAAGAATTCTGTACATTTTTATGCATAACTTGTTTTATTCAATTTCCAACGAATTAAGAAATCTGGACTCACGTTTTTTATAGAAAGCTCTTCGATTGTTCTTAGAGTTATGTATCGATGAAACCAAGGTGAAACCGTTTCGTGTAATTTCCTACGAGTGTCCTTTTTCGATTCTCGAGATGAATTGCACGTTGCACCGAGGATCCTTTGAGAAGTAATAGCTATGGAGCAAAGCTTTTTCCATTGACACACGGTGTATATAACGTGTTTCGTGCACGTTGCTCGTTTCACGAGGCGCGACGAACACCTTACGAGCCGACGACACGAGAAACGCGCAATTTTAAGACGGAAAGACGACGTGATCGTGTCTTATCGATCTCATGGATCTTCGTGTTCTGCACTTTATCGTGGTTGATTCAGGAATTTATACACGCCGCGGTAATTGTGATTTGCTGGCAGGCCACGTGAGAATTCGCCAAACGGAATTAACCGTGAAACGTTTCCGATTTCTAAATTTTTCTGCACTTTAGCGTCTAATCTTGTTCAGAAACGGCTCTGAGATTGAGTAATAAAAAATAACGAACGACTCGAGTCGTGATAGCTTTACATGAGGCGTGTGAATTAAAAACACCGAAGAATATTTAATAATTTAAATATTCGAGAAGCGATGTTGATATCGATTAGTTAATATTTTAAGTAGAGTTTTATTTAATTTTGAAAGCGTGCAGGTGTGCGCTTAATTATTTCTAAGCGATGTCGAATGTACTTGAGAGAAGGAAAATGTAATTGCTGTGAAATTAAAAATAATTTTCTATACGCTTTCTTTTTAAATTCATATTTTTATTGTTTTACGATTCATTAATATTATTTGCGGAATCTAAAATTCGATTAAATTATAATCAATGAATAAATAAATAAATAATCAATATTTTAAACTGAATTTTTGAAATACATAAAAATAAATAATCGATGTTTTAAACTAAACTTTTGAAATAAATGAAAATAAATAATCAATATTTTAAACTAAACTTTCGAAATAAATAGAAATAAATAATCAATATTTTAAACTAAAAATATTTTTACACTAATAACTAAATAGCTTAAATAACTAAATATAATTTAATTAGTTTTGAAAAAAACTGAGAATTATATTCTTTAAATCTGTTAATCTACATTTAACTTCTTTCTTATCGTTTCTTGAGTTTCCTTTATTAGTATTCACTGAATTATTATTCTAAAATGTTGTATTCTAAAATATTGATATATAAAATTGTTGTATTGTTCTAAAATGCTTCTTATTTTATCTAAACATTGCTTTAAACACCGAAATCGAATTTTTCTTTTCTCCGCGAAAAGTATACCCGTCAAAAACATTGATAAATTTAATATAAAACCGCGCAGAAATGAAAGTAAAATGCAGAAAAGTAATAATGATTTAGAAAACGGCAATTATGTATGTACCGTGCAGAAATAGCGAGCTATAAAATAAGACCTGTTCCACTTCGCGAAGTTTCAATATTGGTTCACTCGAAAAGGAATTCTCTTGGTATTTTCGATTTATCTGTTCGTAGAAAATCATCTTCTGTTTGGTTCTACGTAGTTATATCGGACACGAAGCGTTGAAACGTGGCGCCGTGAAACACTCCAATATCCAACTTTTCCAATGCTATAACGCTGTCCTCTCGTTATGGTACGATTCGAGAGCGCTACTCGAGGCTTCGATCGTACTCTAAACTGTGTCTTCAATCTATCGCGATCGTCGGATAAATTGGCGGTTCTCGAAAACTTATTTAAGACTCTTTACCTCGAAATCATGAGGTTCTTTAGAGCCAATTATTTTAGAGACCGAAAGAATTCTGGAATAACTGAACGTGAAACGTGCAGAGCATGAAACTATTTACGAATTATATAAAGTAACATTCAAGTAGTTCCAAGTGAAACATTGTAATTTATTTATGATTTTTTTTTGCGTTACTAAGATTTTACTGGTGCGGTAATTTCTTTGGTTCTTTATTTTATCGATCTCTATTTTTTAAATATTATTCTTTTGATTCGAAAATTTGTAATTGTAAATAAGTGATGTAAAGAAATTGTGGGGTACGGAAAATGGTTGAGAGACCTTGAAAGATTTCAATTTTAAACGTTTCTAAAGACTTGGATTCCAAATTTGCTATTACTATTATTTTGTAAACTGAAATTTCTCAATTTTTCATTTTTCTTACAAACTTTATTTACGGAAATAATACATACAAAAATTTTACTTTTGTTTTAAATTTTCAGATAAATATAAAAGCACAAAATTCTTTCTTTCGTCATCTTCTCCACATTTTCATCTTACTTCACTCCAAATCTTCTTGAAAGAAAAAAATACATAGAAACATTTATAATTTTTTTTAACATTTTTTAAGATTTAAAAATATTGCAACGAGTACCTACTGTACTTTATATTTATTTATATATTTTCGCTTATTAGGAGAATTCTGTGAATTTTTGCACCTTCAAATTTTCTATATCGAAAGTGTATAAAAATCCGCAATCTTATTATTACTAAATATAAACTACTAAACAATAAACCACTTATTATTACTAAATATAAAACATAAAATTCTTTAACTTTGCTAAATTTCGTTCCAAATCCACTTCACAGAAAGAAAACAACACACAAAAAAAATTACACCGCTTCAAATTTTCAACCAATCAATCCCAAAAGATACTCCCAGCCACGCTTAATCATTACAAAATCAAATCGTTCAGAATTCACCAGCGTCTCATCTGAATGTTCTCTTCTTGGCGCGCAATAATGAGACAAAATGGCCGTGAGAAATGCGGTCGCGTGGCTGTTGGACGGTGCCCAAAGACGATGAATTATCGGGAATCCGGGGCGTTAAATTTTCCGGCGGATGCCTGTGGGAAAGCCACCACGGTGCAATTGATCACGGGACAAGAAACCGGACAATACACTGGCGAATTCGTAAAAGACTCGAGGCTCAAGGATCGTTTCGATGCGCGTTCCCGACGCAAGAAACACGGCGCGCGTATGGGATTAGAGTCGGTGTCTGGCGGAATTTTATGTTGATGGCAATGGCCGGGCTTAACGAGCTATAATACGCGCGGACTGGCTTGAAAGACGCGGTTACAGCGGCGGAAAGGCCGCGACGCGGTCGTTTGGTCGGTGCAATTGCGAACGCGATCGCTACGCCTGACTCTCCATTACTGCTCTTTTTTTTTTATATATATATATCTACAGTATCACGAGGATTTTGTGAGAAGTGAGTTTGACTGGGTTGCTTAGGAGAATAATTATGATTTTTTTTAACACATTGTATGCGAGTATATTTTGCTGCGGACTTCCGCGTGTAGCGGGCGTTTTTTCGTAAATTTCGCGGGAGTTTGATCATTCGGTAAAATCGCAATAAATCGATAACTACTTCGTTTTTTCGAACGAAACTTTTTTTTATTTTACACTTAAACCTATGCTCCATGATTATTTAAAAAAAAAAAAAAAAACACCATACATACAATGCTCATCGTATTTATAC
>SMSQ01024412.1:55632-69533 GCA_019453375.1 Ctenoplectra terminalis | reverse complement strand
TGCATCGTATAAAGTGTTTCTAGAGCGCCCAAAAATGTGCGGACCCTTCAGCCGTTTGTTTACCGCGATTTTCTAACACTATTTTTCCATCACACCATATCGACGATTATAAATTTTTACGCTCAGCTATCGTAATCTAAAATTTATTCTCGTCAAATAGATAAGACTCCTATATCCTACCAAATAGACTTCACACGCGATGTACCTCTTCTTCATTACAATCTACACAAGCAGTGCATCATTTCAAAGTCCAACGAAGAAACTAAACCGTTTCGTTATATCACTGATTATTAATGTAATGAACCAGACAGCAAAAATAATTCCAAGAACGATTATAACGAAGACGAGAGAACGCGTATGGCATTTAATCGAGCCTCTTCCAGCTGAATATGATAAACTACAAATAGACGCGACACCCTTTATCGCATTAAAAGCGACGAGCCGTCAGCTGGACGGCCGTATCACCGTTCTACCTACATCCACTGTCAAGGTTCCCGTTCGCTGGGAGACACGACACGAGCAACCTTCTCGCCTTTCGTATCAAACTGTAACGTCTTATGGATCTTGGACGCGAACGATATGATCCTCTTAATGCGTCTCACGGCTTACGAGTATTATGATATTCCCTCTCCCATCCCTAATTCTTATCGCTGGGAGAGGCCAACCTTTGGCTAAGCCGGACGATGAAGCCCCGACGAACATCGGCTTACATGCATATTGATGCACTCTGTTCGTGGATACTCGTGTATTTGATACGTTACCAGGAACTGTGTCGTTTGTTGGTTAATCTGCTTCGACGATTAGATCTCACGAGGAATGTTACGGAACTGACGCGCGATGATTTTGATGAAATTTTTGTATCATGTAAGAATCGATTATTCTTTATTACTCACAATGCGCGGTAGCGTCAGGTTCTCTTCTGTGAATATATATTTTTCAAAACTCTTGAGGCGTTCCGTGATCGACTGCTCGGTACGGTGATCGTATAATAAGTGTCCTTCGGCCGTTTTTTCCAAAGATCGGCTGGTGTTGTCGAGGGCCGAGCGTCCGTCTGCTTTCCATCAGGCCCGGTTGTAAAACCGTCGTTGGAGCAGTCGCATAGCTCCTGCTGAGCTTATTTAGAGTGGCCTCTAGTTGTTACGAACAACTTCCTGCCTCTCATTGTTTTCGGTTCCAACAATCATTTTGTAGGAGGTGGTGTCTAAGGGTGATTAACCCTTTAGCTACTACGGGCGAAAGAATTGGCCACTGTTGAGGGATATGTAAAAAGGTAGTCTCTTTGAAAAGGTGGTATTGGAATATGGGTTACGGGTAAGGTAGTCTTTGTTAATTATTTGACTGTATTTCACGGCTTAGCTAGTAACGTCTCTACTGATTCAACTCTCTATTTCAACTGAATTGAGCAGGCCTCTCAAAAAGGGAAAAACCGTCGTTNGCTTATTTAGAGTGGCCTCTAGTTGTTACGAACAACTTCCTGCCTCTCATTGTTTTCGGTTCCAACAATCATTTTGTAGGAGGTGGTGTCTAAGGGTGATTAACCCTTTAGCTACTACGGGCGAAAGAATTGGCCACTGTTGAGGGATATGTAAAAAGGTAGTCTCTTTGAAAAGGTGGTATTGGAATATGGGTTACGGGTAAGGTAGTCTTTGTTAATTATTTGACTGTATTTCACGGCTTAGCTAGTAACGTCTCTACTGATTCAACTCTCTATTTCAACTGAATTGAGCAGGCCTCTCAAAAAGGGAAAAACCGTCGTTCACTTATGCCTGGAGACGGTTATATTTTCAAGCGTCCAGACTTTCTGATTTCTACAGGACACATCTGGCAGTCCTATTATTTTGTCTATTCAAAGACATTCCTAAGAACAGTGACACTCCTTTTTGTCTTAGGCTAATAGTTTTATTTAACTAATATTGGCAATAATCCAACTGGTGGTAAAAGTGTATATTTGAGAAGATAAGAATTAACACGTTAAGCACCACACCGGGTCCTGCGAACCGACGCTTAAATTTTCGTTTAGGCGTCGTTGATTTTCGAAAACTGAGAGTAACAATTTCAAAAAATAATACCTTATAATTCATCAACGAGTTCTATTAAATCACATTATACAAAGATACGACTTTCCTTTCCAGTCCACTACAATTTTCTTCTTAAATTCCTAATTATTTTGCAAACAAATCGACGTGGCGTTTAACGTGTTAAATAAGGACCTATGTCCTTCCTAGACCGATTTAGACTTCGCACTGACTAAAAAAATTAGCGGCTGTCGATTCTTATAATCTAAAAATATGTTAGAGTTTATCTTTTCAGGTACGCTGGTTAATGTCATTTGGGTCTTTCCGTGATGTTTTACCGTGAGGGAGAAGGCGATATCCAAACTTTGTTCGATAGGGGAGTTTTACTGCTTAACTGTTTTATTTTAACAGCCACGAATCGACTTCTGCATACTGTGAGCGACTATAGTTGCTTGATTATTGGATAATATCAACAGCTGTGGTCACTCGATGAATCGCATTCATATTTGAAAGCGTATCATACAAGCGTACAATGGGAAAAATAGTATTTATTGTATACGGATATGTTAAATTAGATAGTTTAATACATATAAGCATAAAGCATCGTTATAGCGAGACAATACAGAGTGTCCTAAATGGTCTGTAAATCTCTTTAAGGAATGATTCTTGAGATGATTTCAAGCAACTTTTTTTAAAGGGACTTACAGACCTTTTGGAATGCCCTGTAGAAATAGTTACCAGAATCAAGAATATAGATCAAGAATGATTATAAAGAATGCAGTAAAATTAAATAAAAAAAGTAATTCGTACTTTAAAAATGTATCGTCACGCACTTATTAAAAATTGCATATAACCAATATATAATCATCGTTCAAACTGACCACTCGTCATCAACTTCTCTCATCGACCACAGATCTTCTTGCGCTTCCCAAAATTAAACCCGACCCAATCCCAACTTCTCCTATTAACTTAAAGTAACCCGCTATAACACAAATTCGCTCAATCCGCATATTTAAGTTAACACGTACAGTGTTCTTCCCAGTACTCGTTCCGTTCTCGCGAATTCTATCAGCCACAGAAAACAGAAACCCTTAATCCAAGCCCGGTACCCGGTAACCCAAAGTTCCAACGTTAATTCGACCATGATACGAGCTCGGGCTACGTGCCGCGATCGCGATTCCTGCGAAACGATTTCAGGGAAGCTGTCTGCTCATTGTCGTCGCGGTGAAACGCGGATTCGCGTTGTCTTTCCCGGTACGTAATCCAACGTGTTCCGTTTTCCTGAAATCGTTCGCGTCACTGCATCCCTCGGCCACGTTGTTCCGTCGACTAAGCAGATTTGTAAGCCGACCACATTATGATATTCCTGTGCTCGCGAGAATACCGAGCCGGAAGACGATGTACAAGGCTCGAGCGCAAGGAGATGTGACACTCGTCTTGTTAGCGGCACAAGATGTCCTCATTATCGCGACTGACGGTGATGACGATGCAGTCGCGGCCGAAAGCCAACCGTGAATTCCGAATCGCTTCGCCGATGCGCCAACGCGGCGTGTCACGCCGCGTTGATGAGACGTAAGAAAGAAAACCGGAGCAGCGGAGATCAAAAAAGCTGGCGGGAAAAGAGTCACGGGGACTCGTTAGAGTACGGTCTCCGTTTCTTGCTTTAAGTAAGGACCTGGACATTCTCGAAAGCTCGATTATTCTCGTTTGTGGAATTCGCGTGTGTTCCTCGAGCTTCTACTCGGGTTTCTTAATTGCAGAAATAATGATGACGTGGTTCAGGGATATTCGTAACTGGGTCTTGTTTAAAAGGAGACGCTCAGACAAAGGGTGAAAATTGGGGTAAAAATATTTTTAGGTTGGTGTATGATGTTCGGTGATAAATGAGATGACGGTTCCTATTTCTTTTGGCTTTTTTTTTAATTTAATATATTTGTGATTGTTGCGTGTGTCTGTGCGATTAATTGTTATTGGAAATTTTGAGTTCTGTATTAGTGATACTTTGAGATCTTTCTTTGTTAATTCGAAGAAATGTTATTGAATATTTCGAGTTTTATTACGTATTATACTATTATATTATATATATATATATAGTATTGTAATATTATAGTATCAGTAATATTTTAAGATCTTTCTCTGTTATTTCGAAGAAATGTTATTGAAAATTTCCAATTCTGTATTAGTAACATTTTGAGATCAGATCTTTTTTTGTTATTTCGATGAAATGTTATTGAAAATTTCCAGTTCTGTATTAGTAACATTTCGAGATCAGATCTTTCTTTGTTATTTCTAAGAAATGTTATTGAAAATTTCGAGTTCTATATAAGTAATACTTTGAGATCTTTCTCTGTTATTTCAAAAAAATGTTATTGAAAATTTCGAGTTCTGTGTTACTAATATTTTGAGATCTTTCTCTGTTGTTTCAAAGAAATGTTATTGAAAATTTCGAGTTCCGTGTTACTAATATTTTGAGATCTTTCTCTGTTGTTTTAAAGAAATGTTATTGAAAATTTCGAGTTCTGTATCAGTAATATACAGAGATCTTTCTCTATTATTTCAAAGAAATTATTAGAATACTCTTATAAGTACGTGAAAAAAAATATTTCAAATTTTGTGATAAAAACAAATGAGCTTCAAATTCACCCGTTTCCAGTTTTATATTATTGTATATTTAAATTGCAGAGGGTAAGTCTAGGATAGTTGGACCACTTTTTAGAGAATAGCCATTGTTTGTTTTTTTCCATGTGCATTTCGTCAAGACGTTTTCCCTCTTAAGGGAAACTCCTTGGAACTTAGGGCAATAAAACTGAGGCAGGCTATACTGGAGTCCTCACGGCTCACGGATAGTCCAGAAGGACGTTATTGTATCAGCTCTCGCTGTGAACGCACGTACCATTAAACCAAGTATTTTAAAAACACCCACAAACTTTATCCTTCAACCACCGTTTCAATCCTGATTCACCTTACAATGGCAAAGAAGTAACGCATGACAAATGTAGTCTCTGTCACGAACTTTAACGGGCCATGTTATGTTAGATTAATGCCGACAACGAAATCATGCACGAAAGCACGACTGTCTGGAAATGATACATTACATTCTGAAGCCAGAACAATGGTGACAGTTACAATCATTGATCCTCTTCATTGGCTTCGCTTTAACGTCAGACTGTTTCACTGCCGTGCGCCAATAAATTGTTTACGATCTTCAAATCGACTCGATACGAAATAATTAATATAAAATTTAATTTTCCACTTGTTTGCATCTGTCTCGTGTTTTCGTTACTTTTTATTATTTTTTTTTTCCCAGGTTCAATTTTACCTGGTTTCCTTTAAAAATAGCGCTTCTTGAAATTCAATAGTATCAAAGAGATGCAAACTTACTCAGCACTTAAACATCACGAGCTGAATATTCAACCCACTTCGTCCTGCGAGCTATTCGTGAAAGCTCAAACAAATATCCTTTGAACCTCTTTCGCGGGATCAAAAAGCGGAAGGGAATCTATCTAAAAAGCGAGTCAGAAGCTATCAGGTATAGAAGCAACAAATGAAATTGCTCAATAAAAGCTACTCCAAAAATTATAAACAATTCTATTAGTTGGATTGGAGATAAGTGACCGGTTTCTGCATCCTGAGAACGATTAGACTTTGCGGAACAGTGTTGCATTATTATCTTTGCACGATTCTAAGCAAATTTTTTACTGTCGGCCCTTTTCCAATATAAACTCCAATATAAAAAATGATAATACAGAAACTAAGTAATAAGAAACTAAGTGTAACGGAAAGTCGACCAAAATCAGCGTGGCGTTTAACGTGTTAACCCATTGCCGCACACTTTTTATTTCGAAGTGGCGCTCGGAAACACACTTTTTTTTTTCAATTGTTTATGTCTACAAGATGAAATTGAGTGTAACTTGTATATTTGGAAGTGAAAATTATCACATTTGGCCACAGTTTTTATAAAAAAAACTTTTGACGGCTATAACCGTCATTTGCTCATCATATTTTTTTAATAATTAAAATTTGCATGACGTCTATAGCCGTCATTTGCCTACATATCGACAAAAATTTGACGGCTATAGCCGTCATTTGCGGCAATGGGTTAAATAGAGCTCGATACGTTTTTATTATTACGTACGATCGTTGTACCGGTGCATTTCTGTACGTCTGGACAACGCGTACTCAACATTCCCAACTTTTCGAAAATGCAGTCACACGACACGTTCGCGGGTTACTATCGATATAAATAATGACCATTGGCGCTATAAGTATACAAATTGTCTTCTAACCCTTTGCACTCGACTGGCGCCGCTATGGCGACACGCATAATTTTCTTCAGAGATTAAATTTTCAATTAAATTCTGTATCTTGGTCAATTCAAACGCTTCCTTTGTTTTAAAATAAAGTAAATTAACTAAGTCGATACAAAAATCGTAAACATTTGTAATTTTCTGTTTCTCTTTCCAAAAGAACACTAAGTTTTCACAGTACATAGTCCTTTGAAACTTAACCCTTTCGCTACGGACGCGTTCTACGGCGCGCTACTTCCGCTGAACGAGCCGATGCGTCAAAAGTGAGCATTTGAGGAACTGTAATCGGCCGTCGTACGCAGAGCGAGCGTAGTCGGCCGTAGAAAGGAAAGGGTTAAAAAATGATCGCACAATGCAATTAGAAAGTATCGATCATCATCGATCAATCGATATATATAAAAAGTTAAGGAATTATTTTTTACCCCTTGAAAAATGGATAAAAAAAGATGTAAGGATGGTCGAAAGCGGGGATAGGGCAAAATATGGCAAAACACAAGAGTCTCAAAAAGATTATTTTATTCCAAACCGTCTCCTAACGCGGGCTTAGCTACACTGCCCTTTCTCTTTCTTCTTCGTACGTTTTCGGAAAACCCGGGCCCCACCGCTAGAGCGGGCCATGTGCATTTCTGCCCAGCCGATTTCCCAGACCCTTGGCGATCAAGCATCTCACACAGGCAGTATCATAAATTAACCATCATGAAGGGCCTTGGTGCCGTAGGTGCTCTTACGACTTACAAAGAGAAAAATAGGGAAGCGAAGAAATAGATATTAAAAATGGAAATGAATGTCTTAATGATGTTGAATGGAAGGTTTTGAGTGTCTTTCAGTAGCCTACTTAAGTCACCATTACTTAAGTCACCGTTGGGTGACTCTAGTCACCGTTCGTACGTAGCGAGCGTCAGACGTTCGGTGACTATAGTCATCGCTCGTAGCGAAAGGGTTAAAAAAGTTCCCGAGTGCAAAGGGCTAAAAATAGAACCGCTATGGTGGTTGCGTACGTTCTGTGGCGGATGAAAGGAAGGAAGAAGGATAGGAAGGACCGTTTCGTCCGGGGCCTGCTAGTGGACTCGCCAGTAGGCCATCCTAGCAGGCCCGTGCCTTGAACGCGAGGATACTGAAGGTAGAAAAGGGGTCGGTATAAGTACTAATCGTACCGTTCTCGAGGACTTCCGGGAAACTTGATGTTGTAGATCCTTCTGGTGGCGAAGTATAGGAGGGCCGCCACAGTTTTAAGACATATGGCCTCCGTTGCGTTCTCTAATACGCATATATGGGGTCTCAAGGGCCCAGCTGTCGCGGTTTAACGTAAAAATTACACGATATCGGGACTCTCGGCTTCCTGTGTCTTATCCTCTCGGATCAGCGCTTTCTATCTGCACGAGAACGCGTCCAGCCGGTTGCAAATCGAAGTTATCGCGAGGACGAAGAAAATGTCGCTTTTAATATCCCGGTATCTCTCCAATCTGAACTGTTCGGCGTCCCGCAGGGAGACACAGCTCTGCCCTTTCCTTACCGAATGAACTATGCTTTCCAGTGGAACTTTGTTTCCCGCGATAACATTCCGAAGTCAAAGGGTTCTCTGTCTCTTTGTCCGATAACGATCGCCCTTTTCCCCTTCCACAAACGCCACCTTTACCCTTTCTGCTCCTTATCTCGCCGCGATTCACGACCCGGATTGAAGAATATAAGCGCGAGTATCGCGTGAGTCTTTGATTTCGTTACGCCGGCCATCAGATAGGTGGTTGAACGTGACGCGAGGGACCTTCAGATGTTGCGAAAACGTTTCCGTTTGAATAGGCAGTCACGATTAAATTAATAACAGCATGGAAATTAAACGCGAAAGATATCTAGAATGGGATGCCAGTTTGAAATAATTTTCTTTCTTTTCTTTTTTTCTTTTTAAATAGCGATAAGGTTTGTTTATGCTTTTGGCGTTTCGGTACCCCGTTAGTTAGTTATTTTCTTATGGGGATGTATATGGAAAATTTGTTGAATAGTTGCGTAGATTTATTTCTGAGGTATTAGATATTTATTTAGTAACTTTATTTAGTAATGATTATAATATAGAGCTAGTAATAATTATGGTATACCTATTTGTACTAAAAAATTCAAAGTAATGACTATTTAGTCAAAATAGAAGGGGCTGAGGAAATAAATTTGTTGAATAGTTGCTTAGATTTGTTTCCGAGGTATTAGTTATTTATTTAGTAACGATTATAATATAAAGCTAGTAATAATTATGGTATACCTATTTGTACTAATAAAGTCAAAGCAATGGCTATTTGATAAAAATACAAGGGGTTGAGGAAATAAATTTGCTGAATGGTTGCTTAGATTTATTTCCGAGGTATTAGTTATTTATTTAGTAACTTTATTTACTAATGATTATAATATAGAACTAGTAATAATTATGGTATACCTATTTGTACTAAAAAATTCAAAGTAATGGCTATTTCATAAAAATACCAGGGGCTGAGAAAATAAATAACAAAAGATCTTTAAAAATACACCGCTATAAATTTATAGAATTTATACAAGTATGATAAATTGCAAACCAGTAATTTTTACCTTTTCGGTAGTTCTAGTGTTCAAATATATAATTAGATATTCGTTTCCCACATTTGGAACTATCGGTACGATATAATCTCACTATGTAATTCTACAAGTTATCATATTAAGTATAAAAAAATAAAATTGGTTTGCTTAAATAAAACTCCAAACAAATAAATTAATTGTAACATCGAATACTTGAAACTTGAAGGTACTTAACGTTTAAAAAAAAAACTTTAAGACCGTTTCATTATTTATTATCTACTCCGGTGGCCCCATATTTGACATAAGATAGAATCAATAATCGCATCGATTAACGTTGCTGTAATTGGTATCCCCGATAAATAAACGAAGAAAGAGCCCCGTTCTTTCACAGTTGGTATTATTAAACCGTATTAATATTTGCCGATCAGATTCGTTCTTACGCGAAGTAGGTATGGAAAGTCGATTTTTAATCAGTCCTCTCTTCCATCTAGTCTTGGAGTATTTCTTTTGGTCGCTATACACGAATGAAAAGATGAGATAAAAAGCGATCGGTAGGAATTAAAAAAATAATATGAATAAAAGAGTGAACAGTTCTCGATATTATCGCTTCTCGGTACACAAACCTCGAGAAACGATTCATAAGGAAGAATAACTGTTCGTCAGCGAAATAAATATCAGGCTTTAACGAACCGCTTGGATACTATCGATCCTCGCAGTATCTCCTTCCCGCGTCATTAATTCTAAATAAGGTTTATAAAATAAAGTGGAACGAGTCCGCGGAGATCGATAACCTAGGGGAATAGTAAAGGTTATTCTGGACTCACCTGAGATTCCCCGATATGGTCAGAGGCAATACTTTCTTGCCATTTCTCGTTCCCCATTCTTCCGACGCCAGATTGCTTTATTTTTTTAACAGAATCATCCCATTATTTATACCGAGATCTCTGTGTCTCGATTTACCGGCCACCGTAATTCCTCTGCGCATCAAATTGAACGTGGAATTTTTATCCACACTTGTGCGATTCAATCGCTCTCAAATCGTCGTATTTCGTGATGGATGTAGTATCGTAAAATCGTATAAAACGATGGATCAACTATTATTAAAAATTCTATTTCTTTTTTTTTTTTTTGTTTATATGTGTAGTTGAATATACAGATGGTTCCAAAAGATATTAACGTTACTTCTTTAAAATATAATTTTTTTTCTTTATATACAAGGTGATTCACGCAATGTGTGCAACGATATTTCGCTGCACGAAAGAATGTTATATACAAAAGTTACATGGTTTAACCCTTTGCACTGGAAGTTTTTTTTCGTTCATATTACCAGCAACTCGAAGCAGTTTCAGTGAAAAAATCATATTTATAGATACGTAAATGATGTGCGCATTCAAAGGAAAGACATCATTGTATGTTATTATTTTTTTTTAATTGATTATAGATTCAAATGTTGTGTTATTTGCAGGAAAAGTGATTTGTCTTTGTCCTTATGGTATAAACTAAGTATTATTTGCATTGTCTCCATAGCGAAGCCCTCGAATTTGAAGACAAATTTTAAATGGCTCCGCTCCGGAACCCTCCAGTGCAAAGGGTTAACCCTTTCGGTACGAGCGCCGGATATATCTGGCATCCATCTGATGATCTAGTGTTATATAATTAATAGAATTTTATATAAAAATCTTTTAATATTAAACCTATAAACGACACTTGTTAGAAGGAACATTGTTTTATCAAGTACAGTTTTTATTTAACGCTTAGAAAAATGTTCATACAAAAGAGGACTGACCACGCGCTATGTGTGCATTTTCGTGTGTACAGCGGCAGTGTCACAGCGGACAGAGCGCTCGTATCGAAAGGGTTAAAAGGGTACACTATGCACGTTAATTTTTTTTATAGGAATACTTAATATAATATACTTGATAATTATAATTTTTAAATGGAATACTATATTTTTTATACCAAAATGTGGAAGAATGTCGAATTGCGAGTAAAAAGTATCGGCCTTCGTTAGCTTTAAACCTAATAACCAACGAGTAATTTCACTTTATTTCCTGAAAATTTTCTTCGCGTAATATCAAGTCAGAGATTCAACTTATCACAGATTTCCGCAGGACAGCGAGATGTTTACGCGACGAATAAAGTGAAATTACTCGTTGGTTATTAGGTTTAGGGTTAATCCAGGCCGGTCCTTTTTTACTTACAATTTTACATTCTTCCACATTTTGGTATAAAAAATATAGTATTCCATTTAAAGAAACAAAGTCGTCCTTAGAATCTCCGAACGCCTCCACCTATAACAAAAATTAACGCTCTTTTGTATATAACATTCTTTCGTGCAACTCATATTTTGGAAGTTATAACGGTGCACACGTTCCGTCGACCACCCTGTATATAGTGCTTCGTTTAAAAAATGTTATATATTATTACAAAATAAACGGTTAAATATTTATAATCACAAGCAAATTTCGGTTTGCTATTTTATTTCCAAATTATACACAAAATTCATTTAACACTAAAACTACCAACAATTAAACTAGACCTATTTGTACCCCAAGAAATCAAAATGATAGATATCAGAAAAAATACATAACGTAAGGGAAACAAATCTTTATCTATATCTTTTACGGAAAATCATGAAAAATCGCTCAAATTGTCACAGTCAGAAGGACTCTGGTTTTCTATACCGTTTTAAAACGAGTAATTTGTTGTGTAGGATGATCGCGGTTATCTGTTACAGCATGATTCGGTGCGTACAAATTGGTCGTCCAACGACAGAAATTACAATCAGAAATGTCAGAACGAAGGTAGATGCGGCCATTGACGCAGAATGAATGCTTCCAAGAATCCCGAAGAAAAATCGAAACGGTTTATTCGGCTTTTTAACTCTACACCGTCTCTGATAATAGGTAAATGCAAAGACGCGTATTGTATGTAACCAAGCGAGTGCAAAGGGAAATAACAGGCCTTTTGTTCGTGATGGTTGTTGCTCTGTATTTCACGTTTATACGTGCTCATATTTTATTCGATACGTTTCACAATATCCTAGTGTTTTCAGCAATTTCCCGTTTCAGCAACTAGGGCGGAAGAAAAAACAATCCGTTCCAGGCACCAACGCGAAATTACGAACCATTCGATTCATTTCACGCTAGACTAAATCACTGACATGTGTGGAACATTTCACACAGATATTATTTTCATAGATGCAGGAAACGCGGAGAATTTTTACCAAGTTTACGAACCACGATACAGGACGTCCGCGATGAAAATTCAGCCTGCACGATTTTCTGCGCGTCATTATTTTTTAGCGGAATCCGTGGTTCGTGAAATAAAGCTACGTGACAGGAAATCTATGATTTGATTTGACGCGACAGCATGATAATGGATTCGAATGTCGATCATCTTCCAATACCGCGGCAACGACACTGAAAAGCGATCGCGAAGACAACCGGTGCTCTTAATCCTCTGCGTGACGCGTTGAAAAGATCATTTAATTATTTCGCGCCGCGATTCGATTGAATTTTAACGTGTTATTTATTTTTAATAAAATGTTAGCGCTGGTTTGTTAAGGATCAATGAAACGATACTCGGAGGAATATTTTTGAACAATTTTTTGATTTTATTGCGCGTATTAAAAAAATTTCTTTCGAACTTATGGAATTAAAAATTATGCACGCTTTTTGAATATTTTTCTACGCTATTCACTCTTTAACGCATTGACGACGGTACCTGATTTTTGTAAATCTTACTACGGAATAGAATTAGAATAAATTGTTGCTTACATAAGTACTTTTGAGAATAATTTCATGTTTTAAATATAGATAATAATTTAAAGTTTGAGTTAAGAAGATCATTTTTAAAAGTAATCTTTCATATGTCGTCGTTTACTATTTTTATCTTTTCAAGATATGAAATATAAAATACGAGAAATTTCGTCACCCGTTTATAATGTGTTAAGGTTTCTGTAGAATTGCGTTAAAACGCGATTTTTATCATTAACCCTTTGCATTCCACTGACGCAGCTGTGACGATTTCTGTAATTTTATTCGGAGGTTAATTTTTAAGTTAAATCTTGTATTTTCGTCAATTCAATTTTTTTCGATTTTAAAACAAAACGAATTAACCAAATAAATAAAAAAAATCGTAAATATTTGTGATTTTTTGTTACTTCCAAAGCAACACTAAATTTTCATAATGGCTCCGTGAAACTTAAAAAACTTTGGAAGTGTAAAGAGCCTTTCTCGTAATAATAACTCGCAACAATGTTTAAAAAATTAATCAAGCTCAACAGCGTAACAAATATGTTTGAAAGGAACGAAACAATTAACCCTCTGCGGACGAATGTCGTCGCTGCGACGACATTATAATTTGATTCCTAAGTCGAATTGTCATCTCTACAACGACAAACGAATAGGAGACGCCGGTGCGAAGTTTCATCGACTATTTTTCTATTTTCTATTTTATTTTCTGTTTAATTATTTAGATATTTAACCCTTTGCACTCGGAGCCATTTCGCGACATTTTTATAGGAAAGCGTGCAAACAGAAATAGTTCCGTATTTCGATATATACCATACTTTTTGATTTTCTGTCTCTTGCCATTTAAAATAGAGAACTTGAAGGAAACATGCATTTTTTAAAAAAGTTATGCCGACGTAAGTCCATCCTCTGTAATCATTAATAACATAAACACTTTACCGAAATGTTGAAAAGTGCGGAAATATAAGCACTTACTCTTGTAACTCTGTTTTTAAATCCAAATTCGTGAGAATGCTTAGTATATCGTTTCTCTTATCGTAGGGTAATTAAATTTAATAAAATGTTTAATTTTCATAATGTTAATATTAACCGTTTTAGTGCCACGCAGCGCGATCGCGCTGTTCGCGTACTGTGGTAAACCGTGCCACTTTTTTTTATCACGATCGTCAATTCAATTACGCTCGGTTCAGAATGTATCTTGTCGCGAGTCCGTCAGAGTTTCCTCTCGTAATTACAAATTTTCTTTCAAATAATCGTAAACAACCTGCATAATTAGCTGTCTTTCTGAT
>SMSQ01024412.1:25861-55563 GCA_019453375.1 Ctenoplectra terminalis | reverse complement strand
CGACTATTTTTCTATTTTCTATTTTATTTTCTGTTTAATTATTTAGATATTTAACCCTTTGCACTCGGAGCCATTTCGCGACATTTTTATAGGAAAGCGTGCAAACAGAAATAGTTCCGTATTTCGATATATACCATACTTTTTGATTTTCTGTCTCTTGCCATTTAAAATAGAGAACTTGAAGGAAACATGCATTTTTTAAAAAAGTTATGCCGACGTAAGTCCATCCTCTGTAATCATTAATAACATAAACACTTTACCGAAATGTTGAAAAGTGCGGAAATATAAGCACTTACTCTTGTAACTCTGTTTTTAAATCCAAATTCGTGAGAATGCTTAGTATATCGTTTCTCTTATCGTAGGGTAATTAAATTTAATAAAATGTTTAATTTTCATAATGTTAATATTAACCGTTTTAGTGCCACGCAGCGCGATCGCGCTGTTCGCGTACTGTGGTAAACCGTGCCACTTTTTTTTATCACGATCGTCAATTCAATTACGCTCGGTTCAGAATGTATCTTGTCGCGAGTCCGTCAGAGTTTCCTCTCGTAATTACAAATTTTCTTTCAAATAATCGTAAACAACCTGCATAATTAGCTGTCTTTCTGATGAAACTGTTACGATTAAAAAATTGACTAACAATCTGAAGCGCGAGCACGCCGGGCGGCATATTTTGACCAAAAAAAGAGCAGCGCGGCCGCGTCGATCGCCATTACTCGCAGATGAATGAAGCACATTCGTGGCACAATTCGACACGGATTTTTAAAAACCCCTGGCACCAAAACGGTTAAGCAGCAAGCGATAGATAAACGTTGGCTGTAAAAAGCCGATTAATAGGCTCCCGGTCGATGAGCGTAGGTTGCAAAAAGCCGATTAATAGGCTCCCGGTTGTTAAAGTGTTAATAAACTCTGATGTCCCCTGAGAGGAGACGTTCCAGTCCAAAGGATTAATTTATAATCTCGCTCTATATAGAAATTATCCTCCATCTGCCACGAATCAGAATCGAAAGAGTGCTCATCCGCAAAGGATTAAGCGGAAAACGTTTCAAAGAACAAATATCCTCGAACTTCCTGCAAACATCCTTCGCCAAGTGGCCCCATTTTGTATCGCCATCGGTCTTCGATCGACAATCGTTCCAGTACCGACGAAATCGTGCCCTTTAATCTCGAATCAAGCGTATTCGTGCCGATAAGATTTTCGAGGTCTGAGGAACGTCTGGTGGAGCCACGCCCGCCTCTCACGCCGCTCATTACTCACGTCCAGAGGGAGAAGACGAAGAAGAAGAAAAAAAAGGAGAGGAATCTCTCGTCTCTCACCTCTACTCCTTCGTGTTAGATCACCTCTATGAATCTTATCCGAGCCGCGGGTTTCTTCTCGTTAAATCTTGCCAATCAGATCTATACACCCATCGAGGATGCGTTTCATGGTTCTCTGGTGGTGTTCGCCCGTTTGCAGAGGATAAAATACTGGCCGGGCAGATGGTACCGCTGCTAAAGTAGAGGTTACAAGGCTTGAGCGTCCAAGATTTTTTCTCTGTCTGCGGTTTAGGGTGAGCATCGATCGAATTTTCGATCTCGCCCGTGTTTTGTTATTTTTCTTCTTTTATTTTGGTAGGATTGATGGTTGACATTCGATGGATTCGATAAGTTGGAGGGATCTTCGCTTACTTTTGTATCTATTTGTCACTGTACGTGGTTATCTTTGTCTTCCACTTTGTTAAGATTTATGTTTTTATGTTTTTATGTTCGATTTTTTGTTTCCTCTATGTCAGAAATGACGAATAGGATTTGATCTACGTACCAAAATATTGTGAAATTTATCGTGATCTTTTATCCATGCCAGCTTCTATGTACAGGATATAAATATAGAATACGAAGGTGAGTTTTGCGTATGTGCGTGTGGCATAAACAAATTTTTTTTTGCTATGATTATTCATGGTGTTTTACGTTTTAACGGACAAGATTCGAGAGAGTATAAAGGAAGACAAAATACGGTAGAACGTCGATTATTCAAAGTAATTGGAAGACAAATTCGTCTGGATAAAAGATTTCTCGGATAATCGGGCTTGAAAAATTAAATTTGTGAACGTATCATAAATCAAATAGAAATTAAACTGTATTTAAATATAGATGGTTATTGTGAAAAAATGTATTTCTAACAAGAGAAATGGAGAACAAAAACTAAGTTAACATTCTTACGGCTTCCCACTAAAATAATTCTGAAATATTAAACTCAGAGAGAACACTAAAATGAGGCATTTAAAACAGGAAGAATACATGTTTCGAAATTTGAACATAATTTAAATACATAGTATATCTATACATATCTTTTTTTTTTTATCAAGCTTTTGAAATCTCAGTTGAAGTTTAATTCAGCTGTAACTATACTACAAACGTTAGACGTAGAAAATCGGAGAGAACATTTTAAAAATGTGAGAAAATAGTTTAACGTAAGAATAAATTTAATTCGTTATTAACCCTTTCGCTGTGTGGTAAAATTAAGAATTCTGGTTTAAAAAATGTCTAGTTTTCTTATGTTCAAAAACACTTGTAAAAAAACGTGTTTCATGTGTACCTTGTTAGTAATTAGTCCCTGTATGGTAGATTTTAAAACACGGGATACATAAGTTCAAAACCAAACCACGTCTCTTTCTTCTGTTAGAATAATCTTAGAAAACAAAGAAAGCAAAGAATCTATCCCCAGACTTAGATATCTTTGGTAGACTAAACAGTTTGAACGCGTTACCCTGCCCATTGCGTTGTACGAGATAGGCTGTAAGGTACTAGACGCTCTGCCCATCACCGTCACGGGATAAACTGTCAATGGGTTAACCCTTTGCACCCCTTGCACTCCACAATTTTCTTCAGAGATTATGTTTTTAATTAAATTCCTTATTTCCACCAATTCGAACGCTTCTTTCATTTTCAAATAAAAGTAAATTAACCAAATAAATAAGAAATCATAAACACTTACAATTCTCTTCTTTTCTTTCCAAAAGAACACTCTAAGTTTCCACAATAGTTCTTCGAAACTTAAAAAACTTTACCAGTGCAAAGGGTTGATACGTTACATCCTAGCTTGCGATCTTTTAACAATCCGTAAATACTAAAACAGTCTTAAACATTATCAGATAATAAATTAGCTTCTGTAAGTGACTGTTCCTCTGTCCCGATAATCACCGTTCTACTACAACTATATTTCAAATTCCCACGTTCAAAGCAACATATCGAACGCCACAATGAAACGAACCCGCCCGAACAGTCGCAAACACCGAGATTCCTGCTCTCCGCTTTACCACCGAACCCCTTTGATAATTCACGCGTGCACACAGTGGCGCGCCATTTTCGCGAAAGACGCTCAGGAGCGTGATTTAGTGTACGAGTCGGCGATCCTTGCAACGCGGTATCGCGAAGGACCGGCTGCGGTCTGAGGGCTCCATCCTGCACGTTTTCTTCCATAGGATCCCTCCGGGCCAGCTTCTCATTACCCCATGCCGATGCTACGTAGGAACGAGGACGGGTCTCGGGATGGCAATGGCGACTGGCGAGAATCCGGCTGGATGGTGGCGCTCGTAATCGTGGTTCGCGTCGCAACAAAGGAATCGTTATTAAATGGCAAGCTCGGTGGGAGACTGTGTCCGCGTGGACAGTTCCCGTAAAGAAAGATGGATACGTTCAATCCAATCCACAACGGCCAGCATCTCGCTTCGCCACAGGCCTGAGGGTAATTTTTATAGAAGCCGCGATTCACTGTAGCGCCGTTACTCCACCAACCCCCTTTGCCCTTCCGTCTTCCACTGGTTCTCTTGTCGTCTTTCGAGCGAGTAATTTCTTCTAGGATCCCTCCTTCGTCTCCAGTCTCGAACCAAGAGAGGCTTCCTCTTTCTCATCCGTTGCCGCCGCTTCGGTCGGCTCTTCTTCCTCGTTCCTCTTCCTCCTGTTGCTCCTCCTTCTCATCTTCCTGTTCTTCTCCTTCTTCTCTCCACCGGTTGTGCCTCACCTTCAATCGCGGCGGCTACCGGCGCCAAGATTCTAGATAAGACCGGGAGAAAAATGCGACCGAGTATCTCTTCCCTTCTACGTAGTTACCTAGACGTAAACGATTTCGTGGATTAAAGATGACGCTTCGGGGAATTCCAGTTACGCCGACGAAATTCGAGACGAGATTGTATGAAGCTGCTGCGTGAGGTCTTGCGAGCTCGTTGATCGGTAGCATTAATTATGTCAAGCTCTTGTCGGGTTTTGATGTATGCTTGTGGTTTCGGAACTGTTACTCGGAGTACGTAGCTTGTTTCGTTCGTGTGAAAGGTATGCGTGGAGGTGGGGAGGAATTTTTTTTTGTAGACACGTTTACTGGTTCCGTCAGTTTTGTTCTTTGATACCTACTTGTTGGGTTGGTCAGGAAATTTTGTTTTTTTATTCTTCATCGCGGCGTTTGTGTTTCGATACATGAGTATCTATGACAATAATTACATAAATTAAGAAGTTCAGTTTTATTTAGGGTAAGTCCGGGATAGTTCGGCCACTGGGAGAGACTGATTAGTACTAATATCTCAAAATAAAACGAATAGATCTGCTTATTATTATTCTCGTAGCGACAGTTGTCGGAAACCGAATATATTAGGTGCCGGATAAAGTTGGTGCGGATTTATGGTATAAAATTCAAGGAGTCTGAACTCTCGTGAAATGTAATTTTATCTAATAAAGCAATCATTATTAATTTCTCCAGCTCTTCAATATTTCTATTATTATAAAAATCTTGAGTTTTGATTGCAAAGATGGACCAACTATTGCTTTGATCTCGTTATTGTTTTGAATTTTTACGAGTTTCAGATAGACTCGAACCATTTTGGTATACTCTCTTTTTAATAAGAGAACGATCTCGATAAATACTACAAATGCGTTTTACTGCATTTTCTGCTGCGTTCCCCAAATTAAATTCGTAAAATATTATTCGCTTATATAGCATCTTTAACTTTGGATAGATAACGAAGCCTTGAAAGAAATGGAGAATTGAAATAATGTACAGTAACTAAATGGACAGAATCTTCTAACGATACCATCATTATTATATTATTTCTGCAGAATACTATAAGAAATTCAATTTGAATTTGTTTCATTTTGAAAAAATTTGTAACGTGAACCTTTGGAAACAGTTAAACCGATAGCTCTATAAAGTTTTTATTTTGAGTCTCCGGGCGGAAAGGAAGAAAGGTTTCCCTCTTCACGATCGGCCATCAATTTCAGGCAGTTTGAACCGTGTTAAATTGCTGTTGGGCTTGATAAAAGGAACGGCTTGGGCCTAGTTAGTTCCCATTACACGCTAATACCTGTGTAAATCGGTTCTTAAACAAGACCGGCTCCACAAAGGCAGCAGCTGTCGCGTCAGGTTCTTAGCTCAAGGCTCTGCGCTCCTTCTATGGACATTGGATGCAGTTCTTCATTCGATTATAGCCCTTCGTGAATTCTTATTTTCTTCGACCCTATATACGATAAAACTTTAATTATCTGATCTAACTGGAGTACAGTTCTTCGTATGATTGGTCAGGTTAGCTTCGGATGATCAGACGACCATATTTGGAACCGAACATTATTTGTTACGTGTACATAATTTTTTCAATATTTATAATTCTAATTTCTTTGATGCGAATAGGTATAGCTTAATCGTCGATAGTTCTAGTGTTAAAATTCTTGCCGTTCATTTTATCTTTATTCGCTAAAATTATCGATTTTCGAATTTTGCATAAAGCTGTTTGTCGCGTTACTCTGATTATGGTTCCACTGATATCCAATTAATTGATTGTTTATTCCTTTGTTTCTGTCGTGTTTGATTGGCATGTGGATAATAAATGTTATACGTAGTAATAGAAGCAGCGATGAATTAACGATGAATCAGCATGTTAATTGACATGCATGTAAAATGATTGTTTCACCTAACTAAATGACGTTTAAATAATTGAATTTCAAATCACAGGTTTTTGGGAAAATTTTTGGTAACAGCAACTTTACTATGTTTCGAGATATTGATCATTGGTTCTTGTTTTTCATATTTTTTTATAACGTTTCAAAATATAATCGCAGAATTAAATTTTTCGCTAATTTAGGTAAATAAATGTATTATTAGAAACAGAAAGTAGTCCGAATATTTATTGTAGAAACTACCGGCGATTAAAGAGATAAAAATGATAAGTATTTGAAAAAGTATCTATAATAAGGGTAACAATTCTTTGTGTATATTTTTTAAATAAAGTCATAGAAAATCCCCAAAAATACGTCGTTGTAAATTTATAAAATTTCTATAAGAAATTATGAACCAGTAAAAATGACTAATAGTTCTAGTATTAATGAATTGAGCTATTTAATTAATTCTAACTCTGTTCTTCTTTTTGTTTCAGGTACGTATACATCTACACATAAACTGATAATAATTTTTGCCGACGATGAATACAGAATGGTGAGTGTTTCGGTAATAATCATTACAACCAATAATAATCAACAATCGTTAATTAAAAATAATAGAAATAATTGAAGTAAAACTTCTATTGTAGCTATTTTAACTCAGTTATTGCAGTAATTTGTTATTATTGTAAATCATTTCGTGAAATTCTAAATTGAAAAAACACACAAAATAAAAATAGTAACAAAATGTATCAACGCAGTAACATAAGTATTTTATGACATCCATTCTATAGTTATTCATATCGTTCTTCAATATAACAACACACCAACGATACAACCATCTGCATAGTACCTAATATAATATTTACTTTCATTACATCATGCAACGCAAAGTAAGCTCTACAAACAGCTTCGTATAATGTGTATCAGAACTAAACAAAGAAAAAAGGAAACTAAAGATAAAGTTACGTTTTGCGATAAAATAAGTAAGATATACTCATATAAATGTCGTCCTTATTTAAAAACAATCAAAATTACATAAATATGTCAAGTAACCAGTCGTTGCAATTAATTAAAAATAATCTAAACTATTATATAAAGAGAGAGCCGATTTTAATGTTCGTGCAAAATTCTACTGAACCGATCTTCTTCAAATTTAAAAACATTATTCCTGAACACGTCTCAGAAACCCGTTATTAACGTATAATTAATATCTAAATTTTGTCATGTGTACTTTTTATATGTTAATAACGGGTTTCTGAGACGTGTTCAGGAATAATATATATATAGATAATTCAAACATGAATAAATCTCATTCAAATATGAGAAATAATAATAAACATGAATTAGTCGAGTTAATATCACGAGCAAAGCCAATACGGGAGATTCTTGTATAAAACTAATGTAACCAATGGATGATTGTACACACAATGGATTAAAGATCAATTTTTTTTTTTCAACGCATCACCCATGATTATCGACACGAATTTAACATTTCCCTTTGTCCAACTACGAACACGCTATCATCTTGAAAGTAGCCCTTTCGAATCCACCTGTCGATCGGGTATTCCGCAGCTCTATCCATTTTTCTTGTCAGAACACTCGTTAACCGGAGATTTGTGACTGCCCGGTCTCATTAAGATGTAATAGCGAAGCTTGTTTCCTTTCCCACTGTATTTTTCGAGCACACGGTAATCACCGTAAAATTCCGCGCCGTCGAACCCAAACAAGCAGTTGGAAGTCCTTTTTTTATGATAAAATTGATCTTAACGCCGCGCTGCTCTTCCTTGGTTAAGCACCGGTCATTAAAAAAGAAGGAAAAAGACGAACCCCAAGGGAAAGGAAACGAGGAAGAGGCGAAAAAAAAACGCAAGCTTCCGAATCTTCGATAATTCTGGTCCCGAATTCAAAGGAGTCGATAATCGCGGCTGAAATAAAGAGTTTCGAACGGAGTTAGGTGTTTTTAAGAGCTCTTAATGAGAGGGCGCTGTTGAGTAGCTCCAACATAAAACATCTATCCGCCATCTTAACGAGAATCCAAGGATAATTGCGAGCTCGCTTTGGCTCGTCTACTTTGACATTTGAAAGATGTACACGCCTTTTCTATTATTGCATTCTTTCACTCGTTCGTTCGTTCGTTCCTCTTTTTTCCTCTCCATCTCTCTTTCCATCGTTCCTTCGCTCGGTCTACTCCTCGCCTCTTTCCTCTTTTCCACGTCAATTTGCAGAAACTTACGTCCGAATACTTAGATAAACGATCATTACGAAGTCGCTCTTACGTACCACTCTTCGAGAGAGCACTCATTAGTACCGGTAAGTGTCACGATTCGTAAGGCCGAGAGACAGCTTACGGTTCGACAAACTTCATTCGTTTGAAGATCTCCTGGTAAGGTATAATCGCGTAAATGAAGTGACAGGACGGTGTTTTCGGAATGATTCTTTTTAGGGTGTATTTGTGTTGTTCTTCAACAATGTTCCTCATCCGACGACGTGAATAAACATTTAAGGAACTCATTGGAAATTAAATGCTATGGCTGCGTTAGCGTAGGGAGAGAATGTACGCGTATGCACGGAGACAACGCTCTCCATGATGGCCGCCCGTCTTTGTCGCTCTGTAATTAGTCAGTGTTTTTCGTTAATAACTCGTTAACAAAGCCGAATTTGACGCTTTCGCAAAGGAAAAAGTTGCTTAGAATCATCTCAGGAATTATCTTTTAACCCCTCGCGTTACCATTTAGCCGGGAAAAATGCAGAACAGAAGTATGGCGGCCGATGCTCGTCGAACGCTGTTCCTAAGATTGTTAAAGTTTTAACCCTTATTTTCATTGGCCATTACCTAGGAATTTGAGGCAACGAGTCTCACTCCTGATATTCATTTTTGACTCGAAATTGTGACTACGAGTCTCGCTAACTAACCCTCTAATTAGATGCATAGGTAGCTACAAAATTAACGACGTTCCACTGAAAAATAAAGCCAACATTCCACGACTCCCGTTAACCATCCTCATTTCTTAATAAAAATCCAGGCTAACAGATTTTTGAAAGCTTTTCCTGCACGACACATGACAATAATTAACACTAACTCCATCAGGATATTAGCACATTTAATTACAGAAAGAAAGCGTGTAATAGCTCAACACAAACTGTACCTAGAACCGCACAAACCCACGCAAGGAAAATTTATATATATAAAAAGTTTTAGTCAGAGACTAACAGGTTTTTGAAACACTTTTCTGCGTGACTCGCGACAATAAACAGCACTAACTCCATCAGGACATTAACCCATTTATTTACAGGAAGAAAGCGGGTAACAGGGCAACACAAACTGCACCTGGAACCGCACAAACCCAGCACAATGCAGGGAAATTTATTTAAAAAAAAGTTTTAGTTTTTATTCAACCGTTGTAAAAGAAATTTTAAATAAATTACTATTCCTATATTAGAGCGGAGGAATTTTTTTATTTGATCGTTGTTTCTCGGATAGATGTTCATTATTTTGCGGAATCTTCTTGTATGAAACGAAATAATTTTCTATTACAGCGGAGGAATTTTTTTTTTTCATTTAACACTAGAACTACCGAACCAGTCATTTTGATACGAACCAATAATTTCTTATAGAAATTTTATAAATTTACACTGATATATTTTGGGGAATTTTCTATGACTTTTTGTAAAAAATATGTGCAAAGAATTGTTACCCTTATTATAGATACTTTTCCAAATACCTATCATTTTTATTTCTTTGATACAAGTAAGTTTACTTTAATCGCCGGTAGTTTATCTAGTGATAAGTACTATTTCTTGGTTACATATTTTTACATTATTTTTATAAATTTTTTTATACGAAACGAAACAATTTTCTTAAGCAACGCTTTTTTTAATCTCGTATTTACTAGCCGAGAATATTTTCCTTATTTTTTTTTAGCTGTTATTTGTAAGTAAAGTATCAAAATTACATTAAAGCGAAACATCTTTTTAACTATTGTTTCTTCATCGTGTATTCTTTATGTCGTGCTCTTCTTCTTACGTAAAGATCCGCATTTCATAGCCGGTGTTTTACTACCGTTTACATTTTATGCGCTGTTATATCATTTTTGAGGATGTTTCTCCTACACCAAAGCGAATAAATTTTTTAACTGGTGCGTTAATATTACTTTCCCGTGCAATAATTTTCTCCTAACCTAGAGTCACATCTGTTACATAATATTCATGAAAAAAACTAGTAAGGTTGTTACGATGATTTATATAAAGTTTGTTTAGCAAAATCTTCTATGTTAAATCTTTGCGTTACCTTTTTCACGTAAGAGAATATCTTTTTTTTATTTCCCGGGTATAAAACGGTAACATAAAATATATCATTCATTGTGTTTCTATATAAATATGATATTATTCGTGAAATAAATTTTATACGCGACATTATTTGTTTATTTATTTGTACAATATATTTTGATCAGAGTAATAGAACATGTACAGAGGAAAATTCACTGATTTCTTATTACTTCTATATGAAGTTACACAGAAAGAGAGAGAAACGAATAAAAAGAGGTATACGTGAAATTAAAAATTTTCCACGGTTATTAAACGTTTCAATTCCAGGTAGTTGGAACATTCAAATATTCATTAATATAATTCAGCCCAGCGTGTGTATATTTCAAATTCTTCAAACATCCGACCGTTCAATATTATTTAACCAGGATCGGCACTTTTCCGTATCTGTATATCGAAGTTCAAACTCAACTTGATGAGCAAATACTTCAACGTTTCCAACGTACATATATATGCACACTAATATACAAATCATGCAGAAGATATTCAGCATCCGCGTTGAAAGTATTTCTGCAATCGGAAATGAATTGCTACGTTTTACAGTATTCTATTAACGTATTAAAAGAACTAAAATTACCGAATTACCCATTGCGTGGAAGTTTCGTGGGAATATTAATATGAAAATTATTGAAACAATCAAAATGTCTGTTCTGTAGGTTCTTATAGAAATTAGTCAAACTTATACCAAATTCTATATGAAAATTCGGTAGGCTGTCTTTCTTATAAAAGTTATTCAAATCCGTAACAACCTATTCTTTAAGATTCGCCGTGAAAATTCGGTAGTGTGTATTTTTTACAAAACTAACTCAAATCTGTAACAACTATTTTCTAATATTCTGTATAAAGATTTGGTAATTCATATTATTTACAAGAACTACTCAAATCTATAATAATCTACTTTCTAAGATTCCTCATAAAAATCCGGTAGCCTATATTTTTTTTTATAAAAATGATTGAAATCTATGACAATTATTTTATAATCTTCTGTATAAAAATTCCTTAATCCCTATTATTTACAAAAATTACACAAACCTATAACAACTATTTTCTAAGATTCTCCATAAAAATACGGTAATCCAAATTTGTTATAAAAATTACTCAAACCTCTAGCAACCTATTTCCTAAAATTCTCCATAAAAATCCAATAATTTATATTTTTTATAAAAATTACTCAAAGTTATAACAAACTATTTTTTATGATTCTCCATAAAAATCCGGTAATCCATATTTGTTATAAAAATTACTCAAACCTCTAGCAACCTATTTTCTAAAATTCATCATAAAAATCCGGTAGCCCATATTTTTTATAATAATTACTCAAACCTATAGCAACTTCTTTTCTAAGATTCTCCATAAAAATAATTTATATTTTTTATAAAAATTACTCAAACCTATAGCAACCTATTTTCTAAGATTCTCCATGCAATATATCCGGTAGTCCATATCTCTGATAAAAATTACCCAAACCTGTAATACCATATTTCCTAAGACTCTCTATAAAAATTCTCTACAACTATCCATACCATAATTTTCGCCAGTTATAATATCAATTCACATTATAAGTCGTATCATCTATATCAATCAATTGATTGCCACGATATTTATTGATATTCGAACACGTGGCACAGGTGTAACGGAATAACAGTATTAAAGATTGGCCATCACCGGAAGTTCATCGTTTCCTCTGAACGTCACAATCAGCACATGAACGAAGTAAGGACACGGTGATGGTGAAGCGAACCGGATTAAAACCGCATCAAAAGCGGAATGGATGTATAATTATATTAGTCCCGTGCTATCGGTTGAAAATAATAGGTTAGGCGCGCCCTCGCGCACGGCGAGCGATAATTAGGTTGTATCAGGTTCGTAAGCCGCGTTCTAAGCGGACGCTCAAACATACACGTATGTAGTACCTTCAAACACGTTACGCTTTAATGGCACCCTATTATCTTTCGTTATAGCTGCAAAGTGTTACAAATTTTCGGAGCCTACTTTTTTTTCCCCCTTTAACCGCGTGTCTCGTTTGCTTTATAACGAGGACAGAAATTAGAAGCGTTATCGGTGATTATCGATAAAAATTCGATCATGAAACGAGTGAATGATAACATCACGACAATATTTTAATTATTATTGCATTAATTCTTGTTCGGGCTTGATGTAAAAAATAATACATTTTAGATATTTGCAAAGCACCTAAAAGTTTCCGGAGTATCTACTGAAATAGTTACAAAGGAATTCTTTGGCTTGTAAGAACTTACTTTAATTTTCGAAAATAAATATATAATTAAAGAAAAGAAAAAAGTGATGTAGTGATTAGTATGTTTAAAATTGTCATTCTTATTATCGATTATTTTTAAATTACTCGTGGATATTTTATTGCAACACGCCTGTTCAAATATATATTGTATACTAAGTAACTGTAAAATTAGCTTCTGTATTTTAGTTTTATCTTTGTTTTAGATTAATATATGAACTGTGAATATTTGTAATTATCGATAGCTAAGTCAACGACGACTGTATTCATCTTTAGTTGTATATACTGTATTCATATTTCTTCTTTTTCTTCTTCTTCTTCTTCTTCTTCTTTCATTTTTTAACATTGCATCAACAACTAGATCATTAGCGGCGACTATATCCATCTCTAGAGTTCATTTTATGTGTTTGTCATTTCGACGAATATCAGTAGGCCTCTGCTTTGTTTCGACCTGAATACTTCTTTAAAGTTCTTTGAGATTTTTGCTCCGATGCTTTCTGCTTTTCTTTTTGTAATAAATATTTGTGGGTTAATCATGTGTGTCCGATTATCGGTCTGAATAGCTTGACCTGATCTCTTTTATTGTATGGTAGCTCGGTGAGGAAGTTGCGATCCTGTTTTGTTAGTTTGTGTGTTTTTGCGGAATCGATGATGGACCATTTCCATCGCCGTTTCTCCGATAATTTTCTTTCTGATATTTCTTTTAATGTCTTTTAGTGGTACACCAATCTCATTGTTTGTTGGCAGTAAGCTGGCTTCTTTGGCAACCTTATCTGCTTCGTCGTTTCCTGTTATATTCTTGTGCGAGGGAATCCATGTGAGAGTAATTGTGTATTCTTTATTTTTCATTTCTGTGTATCGTTCCTTAATGCTAATTTTCAATTTTGTTTCAATGATTACAAAGGAATAGTAATATTAACCCTCTATGGGACCGTGTGACTTAAAAGTTACAAACTGATATATATATATTTTAAAAAATTAATTTTCTTTAGTTATCACTGCGCTATTAAATTTGATTACTGTGTTACTGTAACGATACCACGATCCATCTACAGTTTATTATTAGTTAAAACATTTTCAAATCGAAGTGATAAACTGTGATCAATCGTAATTTTTTCTCCAATAAGCAGACAAAATTCGTGCTATAGAGGGTTAACACTGAAACTACCGACGATTAAAATATACTTATTTGTACCAAAGAATTTATAATAATCCATACTTGAAAAAATACGTAACGCAAGAGAATGAAATCTTTAACCATATATTTTATCAAAAATGACGAAAGATACTCGGAAATGCATCCTTAAAAATTTGTATAATTTCCACGAAAAATTACGAACCGATCATTTGACCGTTTTAATAGTTTTAGTGTTAATAATGTACAGAACGTACAGAACGATTACAAGAGGCGATGAATGTTGCTATTCTGTTCAAGAATTCAGATTTAATATACGTACAGTTATAATAAATTGAGTTACGCTAAAAACAATATTAACTATTTTAATAAAAAGTCGTCTATGCTTACAGTCCCTGGCCATCGAATTAGGGCCGCTACAAATTTTCAACATTTTTCACATTTTCCGTAAAATTAAAAGGCCTGTTTAAATTGTGATTGTAAGAGTTTGTCAGGGTCTTTATTTTTCACGTGCACTGCGACGTTGTTAATCGGCGACTGACTTCGTCGTCGCCTCGTGCTCAGCCTTCGCCATAGGCGATCGTCACTTGTCTCAACCGTCCGATCGGCCTATATCGTACTTTGTTACATGATGATATAATTTATTAGCTAATAACATAATATACTGCTACTGTACATAATATTATTAACACATATTAATATTTTGTATTTCCACCCTTTCCTTCGATGACAGCTTGTATCCTTTTCGACATGCTCCGTATACATTGCTCGATCATATGCTTTATATCTTCATTATTTTCCCAAATATCTGCAATTTTTGTTTACAGCTCAGATAATGTGGTGCTTGGAAACTTGTAAACTAGTCTTTCGAGTAGGCTCTAGATATTTTCTATGGCGTTCAAGTCGGTAGAATTGCCCGGCCATGGGAGCAAAGGGATGTTTTTGATTTTGGAGTCGCTCATCACCCACACAGTTTAATTATTATCACGATAGTAACGAATCAATTGCTATGTATGCATCGTTATCAACGTATTTAGTAATAATTTGAACGACCAAAGACAGTTTTCCATATACGACGTAACGTTATACCCATAGAAGTGAAATTTTCGTACGTGGTCCTAATTCGATAGCCAGGGACCGTATATTAGCATGAAAAATTATAATTAAATCAAACTGAAGTACAAACTACCTATCGTTCAAATAATTATCAGCAGCTCTGTAGATGCATATCCGTATATTTATCAAAAATCACGATACTTGAAAATAATCATTATTACCTTCCTATATTGTGTTGATCCTAAATTACACGAAAGATTTACCGCCGCACAGATTAAAACATCGAAAAGCATATCGAAAATAAAAAATGAGAAAATAAGAAAAGAAAAGTAGAGCAAGGAGAAAACGATACTGAAAAGTAATTTTCACGATGAATCGTAACACGACAACGGCGAGTCTCAATTTTGTGCGTCAGCCTGTGAATATATTTGGAATATGTAATCAAGGAACGCACCGGACGAGCAAAAGTTCCTTTGCCGCTAAGTTATGATCAATTTAACAGAATAAGGAAAAAGAGGGCAGAGAGGGAGACAGACCTACGTCTGCGCTTCAAATAAAATCCCGCGTTGCACGAGACGAAATTATTTAAAGCAGACTGCTCTTTGAAATCATTCCCTCGCGAGAAGCCACGACGAGAAGCGAAGGGAGCATCTCCCTTAGCTCAGCGAAGTGAGAGTCGTAAGAAAGGAGAGCCCTTCCTCGTCGCTATAGGCAATTTGACTTTTTTGCCCTTTGAGTCGATGATCCTGGTTGTAAAGAAAGAATCAGTCCCGGGTAAACCACTCCGCTAGAAGGACCATCTGAATAAGGTAATGTTCCAAAAGAAATTTTTCCTCCTTTCGATACCTTTCCCCTCTGCAACGTAAAGCCTTTAATCGGTTAAAAAATGCTTACCCATTCGTTCCCTTCGATGGATACGTTCTCTTTTTATTACAGCCATTGCAATAGGCCTTCGGTTTGAATAACTTGGATTGGAAACGAGGGAAATTGTTTTTTACAGTGGATCGTATAATTTTTTTTAAACGCTTCGGTCGTGATAAAAAATTATTTTCCTCGCGGAAGATGGACAAAGCTGAAGGGAACATAAAAATGGCGGCGGTTGCGAGTTGGGTTAGGTTCGAAACCTTTATTTAAATATTTAATATCTATAAAAATTTATACGGCATATCTTTAGTTCCTTATTTAATATTATGCGACTGTGGGTACTTTGAAATTTGCTTGCAAAGATTGGTTTTAGAAGAATCATAACAATTGTATTGAAATCAGTGGCGGCTGGTTCGTACAAAAGTATAAAACGAGAGTTCCTGTTTTATTATCGTTGCCATTAAATTTATATACAGGGTGGTCCACGCAGCTTGTACATCTCTATAACTTCCGAAGTCCGCGTTGCACGAAAAAGTTTTGTATACAGAAGTTGCACGGTCTGAAGGGTTCCGCGGGACAGCTAGATGTTTACGCGACGGATAAAGTGAAATTACTCGTTGGTTATTAACTCTTTCGCTAGGAAGGTGTTTGCCGAAAAACGCGGCCATGGTACAGGTGGCATGTGTTATATTGTCTCGCTATAACGATTCTTTGTGCTTTTATGTATTAAGTTATCTAATTTATTCTACTTTATATATAATTTATTCTAATTTATTCTAATTTATATATAATTTATTCTAATTTATTCTACAATAAATACTATTCTTCCCATTGTATGTTTGTAATTTACAAATATGAATGCGATTCATTGAATGACTACAGCTGTTGATATTATCCAATAGTCAAGCGACTATAGTCGCGCTCATAGTACGCCGAGGTCGATTCGTGGCGAACGACTATAGTCGCCCGTAGTAGCGAAAGGGTTAATCCGCTATGGCTTTGTGTAACTTAAAAGTTACAAACTAATGTATCTATATTTTAAAAAATTTATTTTATCTAGTTATTACTGTTCTATTAAATTTGATTGCTATATTACCGTAGCGACACCATGATCCATCTATAGCAATTATTAATTTAAAAATTTTCAAATCTAAGTCAAAAACTGCAAGCAATCGTTTTTTTTCTGTGATAAGCAGATAAAATTCGGACTATAGAGGGTTAGGTTTAGGGCTAACGAAGGCCAATACTTATTTACTCAATATTCGACATTCTTCCGATGAGATAATGACAATAATAATTTAATTAAGATCTTGACGTGTCTAAGCATCATGGAATACATTTTTTAATTTTAGTTTTTTTTTCCCTTATAAATGATAATTTTTAATTCTATATTGTGGTATAAAAAATATAGTATTCCATTTAAGAAATCGAAGTCGACCTTCAAATCTTCGAAACGCTTCCACCTATAAAGAAAAAACAATTAATACACTACATAATATACTCCTTCAGACCATGCAACTTCTGTATACAAAACTTTTTCGTGCAACGCATATTTTGTAAGTTATAGATCAAGTTGCGTGGATCACCCTGTATATTTGTCAAAAAACCGTTGTTATTTCTGTAATCGGTGATGTCCGATATAAATACAATAGTTACCTTCAGTTTTACTAACACTAGAACCACCGAAATCGACAAAATGACCAATTCATAATTCCTCGTAGAAATAAATTTTCTGTGATGCATTATTGGTAATTTTCCAAAGTTTTTTGTTAACCCTCTATGGCGCCGTGTGACTTAAAAGTTACAAATTAATATTTTAAATATAAATTAATATTTTAATAGTACCTGTATTTAAAAAAATTAATTTTATTTAGTTATCACTGTACTATTAAATTTGATTACTGTATTACTACAGTGATACCACGATTCATTATAGGAATTATTACTTTAAGAATTTTCGAATCAAAGCGAAAAACTGTAATCAATCGTAATTTTTCCTCTGATAAGTAGACAAAATCCAGGCTATAGAAAGTTAAATATACGAATAAAGCTTTACTTCCTTCGCGTTGCATATTTTTTCGCACACTTTTAATTTTTAATTCTTCTACTTATTGTTATTATAAATAAGCATACCTTAATCTCGGTAGTTCTAACGTTGACGATATAATTTTTTCATTCCGTACTGCTCTTTTCAACTTTTCTTGCTACATTCTTACTAAAAATTCTTATAAACCGCCACTGATTCAAATCGAAAGAAATTGAAAGATGGTCAAAGACAAAGGCACAGAAATGAATTCGTGACCCAATCGAGTCGCTGCTTAAACAGAAAGTTTGATTTCTAGCCGGCCAATAACGACAGAAAAGTTCGGTACCGAAGGATACAGTGTGTAACCTAGTTTACAAGTTGCGTACTTTTGATTACACCGTTGAAAAATACAACGGCACGGGAAATCACGTTTTAAGTACAGTTCAGGGAAGTTAGCTTATAGGATCGTCGGAAATATAAGACAGTGGAAGTGGCGAAACTTGCGTAAAAGAAACTTTGTCGAAAATTCCCAACGAAGTGAACAATCTTATCCCTCTCGAAACGCGGATATTTCTTAACTACCCTCAAAGCCTCGTATACAAGCTTGCCGCGGTGTCTACGTGAAATTTCAGGTAAATGAGAACACGCTCGGGCTATCCGCAACGCCTTTAGCTCCATATCAGTCGGCGTGCACCGTTTTCCCTGTTCTGTTTCCACTTTAAAATTCCCGACGATCTTTTTGCTTCGAAACAGGAGCGAGCGGAAATCTTCCGTTGAACAAACTATAACGAACCACTATCCAAGAGCTTAACACATTGCGTACGGCGCTCTGCTCGCGCAACGCGCTTTCAGGGCCCGCACATTTTTGGGCGCTCTAGAAACACTTTATACGATGCATATATTCACTTTTTTAATTCGCATTTGGTAGCAGATATTCGCATAATGTATTCTTAAATATTATTATATATTTTTTATACATTTTTTACATTTTTTACATTTTTTATATTTTTTACATTTTTAAAAATTTTAATTATTTATTTTGCAAGTTTGAATAATTCTTTGAATAATCATTTTTTTTGCTAACTATTTGTTAACCGTTTGAGTACCACGTGTCTTTCCTGTTTTCCCGTCCAAAAGTGCCAAGGAGCGCTTTATCGCTTGTCTTATTCCCTTTTCAAAAATGCCAAGCGGCGCGATAGCGCTTGTTTTATTCTCCGATTAAAAATACCAAGGAGCGCTTTTGCACTGTTTTCTGCTCTTATACGGTAAGTTGTAATTTTTTGAATTCAGCGTGGTTCTGACACCTTTCTGAGTATAAGTACAGATATCAGCGTGTTTAAATAATATAAAAATATTATTTAAATATTTTGTAGCCGTAAAGTCGCGCATCGACAGAAACCGAGTTGTCGTCGTTGTCGGCTTCGCAGCCTAGAGCGCTGGCACTTTTCGAGCGAAACAGCTGAAGCGCAAAATCGCTCCTTGGCACTCAAACGGTTAAGAGAATACGCAAGACTTCGTTACCCTGGTACCGTAACAACAAAGTCTATTTTTAGTTCCTTAACACTAGATTTACGGGGATTAATTGGACCATTTTACGGGTATATTGAACTGTGCTTTTTTTATAATAACATTAGTTCATTTTATTTGAAATTAATAGGTTTTTATTCGCACAGATTTAGTTAGTACGTTTCTTGCATTTAAATTCTATTTTGAGCGTACATTTTCCACACGCATAATTACTGCGCTTCAGCATGAAATTAGGAATCCGTCAAATTGACGGGTTCCGTAAATCTAGTGTTAAATCGTCGATTGAGTCGAAGAAACCTGAAAACGAGATATCTCGTTCGGATTCCTAAAGACGAGATATCTCGTCTCCCGTACGCAATGTGTTAACACATTGACGACGGGACCTTGTTTTTGTAAAACTTACTAGGGAATAAAGTTACGACCGAATAAATTCTTGGTTATATACTTTCGAGAATAAATTGTATTTTAAACATAGCTCGTAATTTAAAATTTGAACCGAACGGATAACCTTTTAAAAGTAACCTTTCATATACATATCGTCGTTTCCTATTCTCACCTTTTCAAGATCTGAAATATAAAACACGAGAAATCTCGTCACCCGTCCTCAATGTGTTAATATCGAAAGATACACGATATTTTGTACCAATGGAGATTGCTCATCGTCGTCGGCGCTTTTCGCAAGTATCGCTAACGACGATATATCGTTGTTCGCCACTAAAATGGTTAAGTATTTAATATCTTACACTGAATTTTGCAAGTCTTTAATATTGGATAAAATATTTTATTCATTTTACTATAATAAGACGTTACTTTGTTAGAAAAATACAGTGATGGAAGGTAGAAATTTAATAATAATTGCTGTCTTTCAATTCTTAACCCTTCGCGGACGAATGTCGCCGCTACATTATAGGCGACNTTTATAATCTCGTTCCGTATAGAAATTATCATCCACCTGCCACGAATCGAAGTCGAAAGAGTGCTCGTCCGCAAAGGGTTAATCTATGAATTAATAACGTGCTTTCGATGTAAGATTTCGATGTTCAAAATATTGTTCATCGTAACGAATATTCTTGTAATGTTAGTTTGAATAATCAAACAATAAGAAAAACAGAATATGCAATTCATTCTTCAATTTTTTGATACAAGAATATTATTTCTATGTCCACGACTTTCTTCGCGTAGTTATTGACGTTCATCTGAATTCTAAACGTATAAAATATTTTGTAGCACAATTAACAAGCGAACATTGAACATATATACGACGTAAATAAACGAAGTAGCGTGGGATTAATTATTTAACAGTAAAATAAACCAACTATTGCCCCTGCTGAAGCTACATTAATTTTTTTCACCAAATGTTTGAAACACAGTTTTTCAAGCAACTTTAAACGCATAAGTCACTGTAACTAAAAAAAAGTGACACGATAACACAGCGTGACGCAACAATCGGTCAAACAAGAAGCGTACATTATTTTTCCAATTAACGTGGACCAGAAGTTTTAATTAAATTTTAACCGAGAGCAGTTAGAGGGAAGGACATGCGTAGCTTTGCATCCCTCGGGTACAGTGTGGCTATGCTAACGAGAATGAACGAATTAAGCAAATAAAACCATGTATTTTGTGACATATGCTTTGAGCTTCGAGTAATGGCTATTGAAATTAAATATCAACTAAATCTACCTGCTGCGAGTTTGATTATCAAATAATGGAAAATGTGGGTGAATGAAATTCATAATGCTCTTTATTTCCCGTTAAGTGGAACGTGTTTCGTTAAAAAAAGACAGTATTATGCACGATTCATCGGATAATTCAATATCTGACAAACTTGAAAACACTTCTTATGTTATCGCTGTACTTTAAGATACAATAAATCTGGGGATATTATTAAGTGGTATATTTAATTGGAATTTGCAAATTTGTTGGAGTGTGACAAGCTTGCTCTTCGTTACACAAACAGCAAAAAGCTCGTTTCTCAATTCTTCCTCAGCTTTCATAATATCAACTACAAGCTTACATTCGATCACGGACTGATACACGTTTTCACTCTGATAAAGATTACCACTCGGTCCAGACACTCTTCATTCGCACCTTACTCGGCCCAAACACTCCTCATTCGCACCTTAATCTTTCCTGACACTTCACTCGGCCCAAACACTCTTCCCCTAACACTTCGTTCAACCCAAACGCTCTTTTCTCACACCCTACGTAAAGAATAGATCAAAATTTTTAAGCACACATCGTTTATTGGAATATAGAATAGTATTTCATTGGAAATATTTTTATTTAATAATATTAGAAGAAAAAGAAAATTAAGAAAGAAAGCGACGAATATTTCAAGAAAGAGCTATAAATTTAAGCTAAGCAATTTGAAGCCATATCTTATCCAAAATAATAAAAAATACAGAGAAATTTGTAACGTAAAAAATATTTAAACTGTAGAAAGAAGATACATTACATTGACCAGATATCCAAATTAATAAATGAAGAAAAGGAAAGAAGAAAATTGTTCCCACTCTTCACTTTTTTAATTAACCCCTTGACCTGAAATTACGAGTGCAACTCGTCACGGTAATTTTAAAACGAAATGAATAATCACGAATTCCATTCGTCACAACAATCGAATTTATATTACAATTAAATTGCATAAATTTCTTTCTTTTCCAATAAGAAAACTTGTTTCATTTTCAAACACTTCTTACACCAACGTGTAAAAAAAAAAAAAAAAAAATCAAATCTGATTCGGACGAAAAATAATTTAAATTAAATCGCACGACGATGGGTTAGGAAATACCTTTATCTACTTAATTTCCACGGTATAAAAAGGAAATAAAACAAAAAAAAAATAGTGAAAGTAAACGTATTAAGAGACACCGAAGAAACTGATGACTGGGAACATTTTTACGAATCTCTGCATTCTACAAGATGTAACACAATGCCTTCCATTTCGTACGTGGTCATTAGGAAGAATCGTTTTCCTCTCGACGTCGTCTCCTATCCAGAAAGATAACCCAACTCATTCGGAACTAGTTTCCGAGAGGGTGAAATTGGCATTCTCACCGACATCTGAACGCCGAGATTCGACGTTAGATTTTGGACACAGGATATTAGCAGAGTGGTAGACGCGAAGGGAAACGCGCAGGAATTCAGCTTGGAAACAATCTCCTCTGGCTGTATTATCTGTTTCTCTCTTGCACGAATTCTCCCTTGCAATCTTGTTGGTTGAAGATAAGACTAATTACCATTGTATCCATAGAGAATGGTTCATATACCATCATCTTGGAAACCTTAACCCTCAATAATATCGCTGCCAGTCAACGAGGTATATACAACGAATCGGTTAATCGCGTTTAACCAATAACGTTACGGAATTCGATTGTAATTGTAATTGTTTTGATATCGTGGCGTGTTCGAATCGTGATGTAACGCGTGATAGGATATTATGCGTTGCAATAGGATTTACAGTAGCGATAAAATTGCACCACTTGCGAAGAACACAATGTTTGTCGAACATTTTTAGATGCATTGCAAACCTTATAGTTATACAGGGTATCCCAAAAGGTCTGTAAGTTTCTTCAAGGTATGAGTCCTGAGATGATTTCAAGCAATTTTTTTCTTTGCGAAAATGTCAAATTTAGCCCTGTTAACGAGTTATTAACGAAAAACACTGACCAATTGCAGAGCGACAAAGACGGGCGGCCACCATCGAGAGCGTTGTATTCGCGCCGCGCTTGACTGTAACGAGTAACTCGGATTGAATCGAAAACTTAAATTAAATTTACTTAATAAACAAAAAATTCGCCTGGTGTTTGAAAATTTAGGTTATCGTGACACTGTACGTTCCAACGTTTAATTTCCTAAATATGTATAGATCTTTAAACGAAACATCATTTATTTATAAAATAAGATTTACTTGTTAAATAAGATAATATGTATAGTAAAATCTGCAGTATAATTTAGTACAGTGTGTCCCAGAAGGTCTGTAAGTCGCTTTTAAGGGTTGATTCCTGAGATGATTTCAAGCAACTTTCTTCTTGGAGAAAATGTCAAACTTAGCTCCGTGAAATTTGTGAATTTCTTAAAGCCAATTTAAAATGATTTCACACACAAATCAATGCATGCATGCTTTTATATTTTAATACTTTATGTATCTTTATATCACAAAGAAGAAAATTTGTTGAACACTAACCCTTTGCACTCCGCTAGTGCCGTTATGGCGACGTGCATAATTTTCTTGAGAGACTATGTTTTTAATAAATTCTATATTTTCATCGATTCAAATGCTTCTTTTATTTGAAAATAAAAGCGAATTAGCCAGATAAATAAGAAATCGTAAACATTTATAATTTTGTTTCTTCCTTTCCAAAAGAACACTTTAAGTTTTCGCAATAGACCTTTGAATCTTAAAAAAGTTTACCAGTGCAAAGGGTTTGATCTGTTTTTAGTAGTTACAAAAAAGTCTGAAGTTATGGAACGTTTGATTATTTGGAAACATCGAATCAAGCTAATCTCTTCCTCAGCGCTTTTTAATATTTCAATTTCAATTTTGTTACATTTACCGATAGTATTGGCTCGAAGTTATTTAAATACAGCACTTTATTAGTCACTAAGATGTTAATGGACACTTATACTGGTTTTACGATAATTTATGGCTCCGTGTCTATGACAGACAATTGAGTAAGGAATTTACAAGATGAAGTTTTAAAGTTTACTAAAAACTATTAAAACCAGTTTTACTGCTGAAGCTGTAAAAGATCAATTAAGGATTCAACACCAGAGGCGATTAAAGTTTAATGGCCAAAAATTTATGGAACTGATCTTTTTCGATGTGTTAAATTTATCTGCTAATATAGTCTCAAATTTCAATTCCATTTACTTTTTAGCAAAATTGTTAATACATCGGTACCTACGGCATACTTCTCTTGTGATATATAGTATTAGATTAAAAATCATATTTCTATGTATCTTTCAACCGTTGTATTTAAAATAAATATAATAACTGCTCTAAGATTTTTGAACAGGAGCGTGCATATTAGGTTATCCAGAAAATTTCTTTCGTTATTTTCACGCAGTGGTTTCATCTGGCAGTGTTTGTATAAAAATGCAGTCTTATATGTTGAACGAAAGATGAAGGAAGGCAATAGTGCAAAATGGATACTAAATAATATAATAATATATTGTAAAATATAAAATATTATGAATCAATTACTTATTAATAAAACGAAAGAAATTTTTGGAACCACCTAATATTAGGTTTTCCCGAGAGTTCCTTCCGTTATCTTCACGCAATGCTTTCGTCTAGCAATGTTTAAGTAAACATTCAACCGTATTTGTTAAACGAGAGATGGAGGGAAAAAATAGCGCAAAATGAATCCTGTATAAAATTATAATATATCGTAAAACATAAAATATTATGTACCCATTACTTATTAATAAAACGAAAGAAACTTTTGGGACAACCTAATACATACACTTCCGGTCATAAGTCATCGGACACTTAACGCTTAACTGGTTAGATGGGATCTAAGGAACCCCATGAAACTTTCAAAAGAGATGCCTGTTTATTTCAATACTTTCTTAGAAATGAAACTTCATTTAGGCTTAAATTGCCACTGTCGTTAATGATCACGTCTTGATGCGATGTAAAACTAACACTAAAAGAAGAAGAAAAAAGAAACTTTATTGATATTGCTCGTATTAATATTCCTATTAAAAATACTCGAACCCTCTTTCCTCGAGAAAGAATAAAAAATTTTATGTTCGAGTAGAACACAATAGGGTATGTTACACGCCATTATACCAGTTAAAATTTAAAATAAAGATAAGATTATGTTACAATTATAACAGGAACCTACCAGTCGCTCGCTGTTCATGTCATAGAAAATTATAAATCATACTAACTTTTTAACATCTTACTGAAACTTTATTGCGATAAACAAATCTAAAATGCTATTATTTAAGACTTGAAGCATTAGGTTGGTGCATATGAAATGTCGGATTTTGATTACATGTAAATATTTCTATTCCTGTTTCCACCGTATAATTGTTTATGAGATAATCTTTTATACAGTTCGGTTATTTATTATCAGAGTTATATTATGTTCAAAACACTTTTTCCTAAATTGTGCATTTTAGCCACTGTTTAAACATTTATTCCAAGTATAAATTTTGTTGATATTGTGCACACTTTTCGGCGCGGTACTCCGTTCAATGGCGTCACTTCGGAGGAGCGCACCGCCGTAACGAAAGAGTTATCATTACTAATCATTATTAACCTGTTAAGTGCAGAATTTAGTTTCCAAAGGCCACCACAGGGTGCGGAGTTAAAATGAAGCAATGACGTGTATACACGTCAAACGCAAGGTAAATTGTCCTACTATAAATTTTTACAAAAAATGAGGAATGATTATATTTCTATTAGTCAGAAAAATTTATTTTACACGACGTGTATACGCGTCGAACGCACTGCAGAAGAGATTCGGCCTGACGTGTATACACGTCGAACGCACTTAACAGGTTAATCATTCCATGGTATTACATCACATTTTATAAATTGGTAAGGTCAAAAAATGACACGAGGTTACTGTTTTACTAATTAAAAAAAATCCGACATTTCATATGCACCAACCTAATATTATTTAAGACTTGAACATTTCTAGCTAATATCTGCAGCAGCTCCGCAGAGAACAGCTTGTAACACTTTACGTGCCCCGTCCTGTACGTGTACGATGCAAAGGTATAAGTTTCTCCTTAGTAATGGCGCTGAGTTAGACGAAACTTGTCGCTGACGTTATGAAAATTTACGGATTTTAAATGCCCGCGGACGGGCACGGGCATTAGAAGTTTTTACCCGTGTGAAACTTCGTCCTTCTTATCTGCCTTTATGGTCGAGTACCGTTCCAGAAAGTGGGCTAACGCGAGTATCTCAAAGTAAACGCATCGATCTCCCGGGACGCTCATAAAGACGTGAACACATCGGACCGAAGGAGGACGTGGAAGGAAACAGCGGCTAGGAAGTAGGATACAATTCAGGAAATTGTACTGGACACTGTCTACATGGGAAAAGTAGTTCGTCCCTCCTGGGAGTGACTCGGTCCATCAGTGTGCCAGTAACGCATCCCTGATAACTTTGGGAGCACCGATCGACGCGGATAAATGAAAGCAAACGGTTTTACGTTTCAATTGTGTGCTGCACGGAGTTCTGCGGGAGTTGGAATAATTAAAAAGTTGCATAGGAAACGGTGAGTTATTTATCGCGATCGTTTTACACTCTTTGGCTTTATTTCTTTCGGAGAATCCGAGAAGAATTCCATGAAATTCCGCGATGTCTGATTTGATGTTCTTTTTTTTTTAATTTGACGAAGTTAACAATTTCTTTCAGTTACCACTTTTGGACTAAAAATGTTTCTATTTTAAATTAATTTTCATAGTAATTGCTTCTTAAATTAATTAGACGGTTTAAAAATATCTACTTTTAATTGCTCTTTGCGATCTGTGTCTTCTCGATGGCACTGATGCACGAAGTCACGATAAAATACAGAATTTAATTCTTTCTTCGCTCTATTTACTTACGTTTTTAGAAAATAAAAAAAGTTATTAAGCGATGATATATTTTACAATTTGATTTTAATTTGTTACAACTGGCTTCTATATTTCTCGACTGTCTAATTCCTTGCCTCGCAGTATCATCACAATTTCTATGATGTTAACCCCTTGGCTTACGATTTTTTCGATCTTCATACATATCAACGATAGTTATTCACGCTTTTGACACTCTGTCAAACGCAAAGTATCGAAATATTACACGTATTTTGTATTTGCTAATTTTCACTATTGCAAATTTAAATTACAGTTAAAGCTAAAATTGAGCTTTATCATAAATATTGTGTCTTTTTATTGTATTTTATCCAAAATCGGCGCCACGAGTGTAACCCGTGGTTATATGGCAAAGGGTTAAGAGAATATCAATAACTCGAGCAATAATTCTCCTGCAGACTTTTAGCGAAGAAACAAATAGATCGGATACATTTGATTGTTTATCACTGCGTCCCACTAGTTTCGATACTCATGGTCGTTGAGTTAATTTATTTAAACACCAAGTCGGCGTTGCTGTCGAGACGCTTGTCTTCCGTCCAGGCTGTTGGGCCAACGGTGACAAAGAGAGCCTGTGTCGGGAAAGTTGCTAACTTTATGCTCCGCTTGTTTAGATTGGGCAGGAAAGCGGTTCCTCGGTTCTCAGCATTGTTGGTAATTTGGCACCGACTTCGTTACCAACCAGCCGGTGCCGTCAACGATTTAGCTGTAATCACGGAGCTGTACGAGTTTCCTCAACTCTGAATCCCAAGAACGTCCAAGGTGCTCGTACCGTGCCTCGTATAAGTCATTTGTCGAACCCTACGATTGAATTTACCAAGACGGAATATAAACGCCAGCTGACTACTATCGTTGAGCAGTTGACCTGGTTTCCGCGTTTATAACATAGAAACGTCCAAATGTTATACCGTTCAATTAACAAATTAACCCTTTGCGGTCGAAAGGTGACTCCGAGGCACCACTCTGTTTGATGCGGTAACTGGAGCAGCGGCAATGTTTATTCATGCTTGGTTTATGTTCGCATAATTTTACGAAGCGTGAAACGATACGCCTTCAAATGGTTACAACATTTTCTTGTTTCAAATTAGCTCGTGATCGCGGATCGGACTGCTTCTTGTGTTAGTCTGAGCTCGACCTTCGTGGCAATAGGAATAGTATTTTCGAAGTTTTTTAGTTTTGTAAGAATCGCCACTACCTGCGACGCGACGGCGCCAGTAGATGGGCCTCTCGAGTGGTGGTGTGAATGTATTTATGGTTGCGAGTGAGACTGATCCGGGTATGTTTGGAAAAGTGTGACCGTGGACGAATCTTGGGTGGTCGAAAGAATGTTAGCGAAGAGTGTCTGGGTTATGTCTAGTGTATGTTTGAAACCGAGAAACTGGGCCGTGGGAATGAAGTCTACGTGACTGCGTGATTGGAAGGGATGGATGCGAAGATTTTTAGTGCGAGTGAAAAGGGATGTATGTGGAAAAAAGATAGAGCGATTGAGGGTTGTGCATTTAAGCGAGTGAATGTTCGGGGCGCGAGAGATTTTGCCGTAACAGTGCAGTAAGTTATTATTGTTATTTAATAAACCAAATAATTCCTACGCCACAGAGCTCGATTATTCTGACAAAGACTTCAGAAAGTGTTAGTGTCTTTCGTATCTTCCGTGACTTCCGTTCCTTCCGTTTTTCTTCCGTTTTATTTCCGTCTTTCTATCTCTCTTTTTTCCTCCCTTACAGTTTCTTAAGTATAAAATATTGTTAGTTCGTGTCGCGTTTTCGATCTCGCGGACCTTCTACTTGTCGAGGTTGTAAATCCCGACGTAACCCTTTCGATGGTACGAGACCTCGACGCGATGTTATCCGCGAATTTAATTTTAGATAACTAATTTACTAATGTCCCGACTGGTGGACACTTGGGTGGTTTTCGATGCGATTGTATGTGTCCCGACTGATGGACTCGCATTTTTCTATCAGATAGTAAATGTCCCGACTGATGGACTCGTGATTTTAGAATGCTATTGTAAATGTCCCGACTGTTGGACTCGCGTTGATAGAATAGTTTTCGTTCTTCCTGCGCGACGTTGGAAGAACGAGAAGGCACACTGTTTGCTCGTCGTTCGAAATCGGTGATTTGCCAATCAGCGTGCTCCTTAGACACCGCGATCACCCCTTCCAGTGCGCCCTTGCGCGTTTTTTTCTGTGGAGAAGGTGGCGCGGTACCTGGAAGACGCGAGGACTTCGGAGGTTCGGCAAGGCCGCGGACTTTCCGCCAGGTACGAATGTCCGAGAACGAGTACCGGTCGAAGTACCGTTCTTAATTACCCTTGGGAAACGCCGAGTTTGTGACAGATGTTCGACTATCGAGGACAACCAAAAAATAAAATTCTACGTTCATTGTAAAAAAAGGTCGGTTGGACGGCTGTAATATTCTAAAATGTCTTCGCTCAAAAATAGCCTCTTAATTGCGATTCTGTCATAAATCGACCAACGATAATCCTCACGTTTCTGTTCCTTCGGACGGAACAAATATGGTAATGAAATCGGTTCAAGCGAAGATGAGTTTGATTTTTTGTTGCTGAACGACGAAATTAGCTCTGTGTATAAAGCAGTTGGCGATAGAGAGAAGGAAAGCAGTGATGAAGATAAAATGCCATTCAAAGCAACGATACAGAGCTTAACCCTTTGCACTTGTAAACCTTTTTCAGTTTCAAAGAACTGCTTTGAAAACTTAGTGTTCTTTCGGAAAGGGAAACAGAAAATTACAAATGTTTACGATTTTGAATTTACTTAGTTAATTTACTTTATTCTAAAACAAAAGAAGTGGTTGAATTGACGAAGATGCAGAATTTAATTCGAAACTTAATCTCTGAAGAAAATTATGCACGTCGCCATAGCGGCGCCAGTCGAGTGCAAAGGGTTAATATTCAACAAATTTTCTTCTTTGTGATATAAAGATACATAAAGTATTAAGATATAAAAGTTTTATGCATTGATTTGTGTGTGAAATTATTTTAAGTTGGCTTCAAGAAATTCACAAAA
>SMSQ01024412.1:0-25702 GCA_019453375.1 Ctenoplectra terminalis | reverse complement strand
CTATCGAGGACAACCAAAAAATAAAATTCTACGTTCATTGTAAAAAAAGGTCGGTTGGACGGCTGTAATATTCTAAAATGTCTTCGCTCAAAAATAGCCTCTTAATTGCGATTCTGTCATAAATCGACCAACGATAATCCTCACGTTTCTGTTCCTTCGGACGGAACAAATATGGTAATGAAATCGGTTCAAGCGAAGATGAGTTTGATTTTTTGTTGCTGAACGACGAAATTAGCTCTGTGTATAAAGCAGTTGGCGATAGAGAGAAGGAAAGCAGTGATGAAGATAAAATGCCATTCAAAGCAACGATACAGAGCTTAACCCTTTGCACTTGTAAACCTTTTTCAGTTTCAAAGAACTGCTTTGAAAACTTAGTGTTCTTTCGGAAAGGGAAACAGAAAATTACAAATGTTTACGATTTTGAATTTACTTAGTTAATTTACTTTATTCTAAAACAAAAGAAGTGGTTGAATTGACGAAGATGCAGAATTTAATTCGAAACTTAATCTCTGAAGAAAATTATGCACGTCGCCATAGCGGCGCCAGTCGAGTGCAAAGGGTTAATATTCAACAAATTTTCTTCTTTGTGATATAAAGATACATAAAGTATTAAGATATAAAAGTTTTATGCATTGATTTGTGTGTGAAATTATTTTAAGTTGGCTTCAAGAAATTCACAAAACACGGAATAGATTTTTTTTTTTTTATAAAGCAAGAAGAGAATTTGCGTAGCTACGGTTTGTGGGGTAATTTCTTAAAAACTGATTTTGATGAGACAGAAATAAATAATACAGTGTATCCGCGCATTTAACTGAAACGTGGTTCAAATATTAATCTTCACCAGCCCGGTAATATAATAGAATATTCAATAGAGTACTAACTTATTGAAATATAAGCCATTACCATCTATATCATACGGGTTGCAATTATTCTATATCAATGCATAACTTGCAAATATAAACTACTGCTTCCAGGATAGTGAATCTTGTAGTTAGTCATGTTCACACATTTCATCCTGTATATGGTATATTTATAGCCTAGTTTCTCCGCTTCCTGTAACTTATCGAGCAGTTGGAACTTGGATGGGTAATGTGGGATTCCAGTGAATATATATCGTCAGTAAAAGCGATATTCTAACCTGAAATGCACATTTGCAACCCAGAGTGTGTTAACTCGTTAATCAACGCTCGCGCCTCGCGCATCTACGCCATTTTGTCAAACGTTTGTCACATTTTTCACCCATTCCGTGCGCTAGAAACTGTAATCGCAAAATAAGAATTGCCTCGATGATTGGATTAAATCTCTTTTTCTTCGTAGCGTAACTTTTTCATTACATCGAATCTTAGTGGTGAATAAGGTTTTTGAAAATTGCTTTCGAAAATTTAATTTCCTTCTATTCAACGGTGCTACTATGCTTCAGATGAATACGAGAATATTAATTAATATTCTCGTCTAAAAGAATATTAATTAAAATTAAAACGGGGCTAGAATAAAACTTCCTCGCCTTCAAGAAAAATACATTTTACTTTTAAACCTTAATTTCTCAATTTTTATTGTAGAATATCCTGGTATTTATAACTTCAAACTTAATATCGGGAAGCATCGGGATATTTACTAACAATTTTATCCGAAGTTTTGAATCGTTTCTAAAAATCAGTCTCACCGATTAAAAATATCGTTAACACGTTGACCGCCACGCCGAAATGATATATTTTGCTCAGGACGCCACACCGGTAGATCATCATGGTGTGATATCTTTGGAAATTAAGCGTAATCGTGTTGAAAACAGAATGTCTTCGTAGCGGAGATAAAGAAGCGCTAAGAGTTAAACTGCTAAATACGAAAGCTGGGAACAATCTCGATACAGTGTATTTGCAATTCTCAGGGAAAAACGCTCGGTAATCGACTGCTCGGCTCAACGTTTGAACAGTGACTGTCTTCGGGTAGTTTTCTAAACCTCGACCAACGTTGTCGAGAACAATTGGAAAATCATAGGTGCCTTAGGGCCTGTTGTAAAATTGGTGCTCGAAGCTTAGCTTGCCCAAGTGTCTCGATTATTTATGCGACTTTCTCCTTGTCGTTTACTTTCGTTTTCGCTCTCTTATTATTTTCGTATCCAACATACAGATATATGTTCAACACGTTGACCGCCACGCTAAAATCACATGTTTTGCTTAGGACGCCACGCTGGTAGACAGAAGATTTGATAAAAATTAATCTCTCATTTTTGATATTATAAAAAAATTTTTTAATTGTTGAAGAATGCACGTTTTATTTGAAAATATTCTCTAATCAGCAATGATGATGTTCAAAATTCATTAACCCTCTATGGGACCGTGTGATTTAACACTAAACCTACCGACGATTAAAGCAGACCTATTTGTATCCAAAGAAATTAAAATGATAGGTGTTCTGAAAAATATATAACGTAAGGAGAACGAATCTTTAGCTATATTTTTTACAGAAAATCACGAAAAATCCTCCAACTTGCATCATTGTAAATTTATAGAATTTATACGAGGAATTACAAGCCGGTCATTTCGACCGCTTTGGTAGCTTTAGCGTTAAAAGTTACAAGCTAATGTATCTACATTTAAAAAAAATTAGTTTTATTTAGTTATCACTGTGCTATTAAATTTGATTACTGTATTACTGTAGCGATACTACCATCCTTCCATGGCAATCATTAGTTTAAAAATTTCCAAATAAAAGTGAAAAACTCTAATCAATCGTAGTTTTTTTTCTAACAAGCTGACAAAATTCAGGCCATAGAGGGTTAACTACCAATGTTCATTTCATTTTTACAATTATAAACATTTGAAGCGCTCTGGTCACCGATGATCACCATGACGCTACAGAAAAAACAATCTCCGATCACATATGATCACCATGGCGGTCAACGTGTTAATATTTTCCTACTCTCGTTCATTAAAATTTTCCCATGAAACTACCCTGAAGGGGTTGCAGCGAAGCTTAACCCTCTATAGTCCGAATTTTATTTGTTTAACAGAGAAAAGACCTATCACTAAATACCGTATCTTACTTTGATTGCAAAATTTTTAAAGTAATAATTGCTATAGATGGATTGTGGTATCACTACAATAATTCAGTAACAAAATTTAATAGTACAGCAATAACTAAATGAAATAAATTTTTTTTAATATAAATACACGAGTATCTAACTCTTAAGTCACAAGGCGCCATAGAGGGTTAATGGAAATTCAGGCGCGACGACAGATTGTTATAAATAATCGAGCGTTCTTAATTCCACGATCACCAGGTGCGTGGAAGTACGTTGTAACGAGTAAGAACTTATAAAGCATGAAGGGAGGATAAAAAAGAAAAAAAAAAAAAAGAAATACACGGTCGTACTCTTACGAGCTATCTAGCAGTCATTTAGCCAACCATTCGCTTCACTTCCTCGCTATGTACTCTCCAATAACTTCCCGATAGCCGAGACGTCACGAGTTCCAACGAACGAGTGGACTGTTTATACGCTTCCAATAACCGCAGAACAGTTGCCAACTGTCGCACCCGTCGATTTCCACGCTCCTTTCCGCTCACGAACTTACTTTCTCCTGCTTGCCAATCTCGCCTGCGATGTTCCAATGTAATCCCAATTTTGGAATTCTTCCTCGCATTCCGTAGGATAGCTTCGTAGCTGACTTCCTTAATAAGGAGGAACCGGGTGAAACGGGACGTAACGGGACATGGAAAAAAAAAAGGGGTCGATTAACTTTTTCACGCTCGACGGGGTTCATTTGAAATTGGTACTTTATGCTTCCGATCGCTCGAGGAATTCGCCGGGGAAAGAAGAAGGTAGCATTTGCGAGAGCTTATAAAAAATTCAAGGGAGAGAAGTAAGGTTTCAGCGAATGGCTGGTGGTTTGAAAATTATTTTCATTAAAATTGTAAGCTAGATTCGTAATATTTGTAGAATTTCAAGTGGTGTATTAATTTAGACACGTACGGGAGCGGAGATTGACGGCGTTGATAGTTGGAGTAAAATGGTTCAACTTTGACCTGATATTGCGGTTGTTAAACAATAATGTTTAACGATGGGATATTCTGTCATGATTCAACTAATATTTGTGTAATGTATTAATTAAACGAGTATTGGTAGAAATTTGAAGAAGCTGAAGTGTATCGATACGTTCATCGTAGCTATAAAATATCAAACTTTTGATCTTTTTCATTTTCATTTTTACAAGCAGTCATGCGGAGTTGACACGCGCCGATTTTGATGAAATTTTTGTACGATATTGTAGGAATGTTGGGTTGGAACAGGTAAAATACTGAATTTTAACTGTGGTTGTAAAATATAACAAGGTCTTTAATACTAAATACTGTAAAATAGATCTTGAAAAAATATTGGACACGAATTTTTTTATATTGGCCATCTTTTGTGTTGAACAGGTGATATCAGGCCCCAAATTAATTTTTTTTTTTTAAACTTTACACAGCTGGATTTGGTATTAAAAAATAGATATACCGTACATTTAAACATTCTTTCTATCTCTAACAGTTTTCCAGATACACTGTCAAATAGATTTTTTATTGCTTATTTTAAAAGCTGATATCAACTTTTTAAAGTGAACGATGGTCGACATAAAAAAATACGCGTCTAATATTTTTTCCAGCCATATATCATATAAAAATTTCATCAAAATCGACAGGTGTCAACTCCGTAACATTCCTTGTTAGTAGAAAATTGTTATATAATTTAAGCGATTTTTTATTATAAATTATTTAACCACTATATAATAATATATAATAACAGAACTGGAGTTTGTTAGCTCTTAATCCTAATCAAACTGTTTTATGAACCGAACAAATTTTTATCCTCCATTCTCAACGCTAAAACTACCCACGATTGAAACACATTTACTTGCATCAAAGAAGTTAAAATTTATATTTGAAAAAATTCGCAATGCAAGACAAATAAATTAAAAAAAAAAACAGAAAAGAACTAAGAAATTTCTTCAACAATTATATTATTGTAATTAATCGTCCTTAAAGCTAGAACTACCAGCGATTAAAGTAGACTTATTTGTATCAAGGAAATCAAAATGATAGGTAATTGAAAAAGTACCTATAATAAGGGTGACAATTCTTGATACATATTTCTTACAAAAAGTCATAGAAAATCCCCCAAAATACATCGTTGTGAATTTATAAAATTTCTATAAGAATTATGAGAATTATATAAGAATTATGAACCAGTCATTTTGGTAATTTTATTTCGAAAATCCCCAAAAATATATCATTGTAAATTTATAAAATTTTTATAAGTCATTTTGACTGTTTCGGTAGTTCTAGTGTTAATATCACCGCCATAGGATGTGTTCTATTAAACCAACAGAATGTTTAGCTTAATCGCAATTTTCGAAGAATACCCAGTCCATAATCTAGCTAGGCGAAACGATCAGAGGACCGGAGCTTCGCGAGACGCACGATGACGTTACACAGGAAAGTTAGCAGCTTAGCGTCAACACTTGACAAATTATGCTCTTCCTTCTCTTTCACCGGTGACGACGATTTACATATTCGGAAGCAACGCCCGAGACGTTCATCTTTCTCGTACGCTTCTATTTAACGTGCCTTTCCAAGCAGCTGAAACCTGAAACAACGAACTGTGTACAGGTGGCTGTCGTTGTTCGACTCAACGACTCGACTAGCCGCTAGCTGGCTGTAATTAATAAGAATAAAAGTAGACGCAACGTCGAGATGGATCGAATGATTTTGATTAATCGTTCGGCATAGCATTGATGAATGGTCCTGCTGGAAATTTCGAAGCTTTATTTTGACCCCGATTAATGTACAATCCCCGTAATCCTTTCGTCGTGTAAATTAGTCTAAATCCAAGCGAGCATCGTTAGCGGGCCTCCGACGTGGGTTAACGTAGATAAATTGAAAACCTGATAACACGAGCTTAAACGGGATCGTGGTCATTTTTTAAGGTAACAGAATTATATTTCTTCGCCTAATTTCTGTGCTTCTTTTTTTTACAGTGACCTAAATAGAAGCGAAATAAATTTCTTCCTATCATAAGGCGTGTATATTTTTAGTTTTTCTAACAAGGGACATCGGTTAAGTGTAACGCGTCGATTTTAGTGGAATTTACATATGAGATAGCGTTCAGAAAAAGATTTGACACGTATTTTGTTTTTTATCCGCAATCGTCTGTAATTAGAAGGTGAAAACAGCTTTTAAAGTTAGGGATGAAAAATATACTTTCCTCGATGTTTTGAATATTATTCAGACATTTTTAATGTTACACAGTTAAATATGTTACAATTTTTTTCTGAAGTGAATAATGTCTGAAATATCGAGGAAAATATATTTTTCATCCCTGACTTTAAGGGCTATTTTCGCCTTCTAAATATAGATCATCGCAAATAAAAATAAATACGTGCAAAATACTTTTTCAAACACTAATTCAAAATATATATATTATAGAGTTTTTTACTTAAATATAGTTTATAAATATTTAATTATTAAGAATTGAGTAATGGTAAGTGATTGTGACGCGCGATAATAGACTATTAATATTACAATAACTCCTTAATTACGCAACACTCTCATTTGACGTTCTCTCAGCACTCTGTTCTACTCTCGGTTCAACACTATCCCATCTACGTTCAACTCTTTTTACTCTACTCTACGTTCAACACACTCCCACGTTCCGTTCAACTCTCTCATCAACACTGTCCTACGCTTTCTCCAACTCTCTCCGTTCAACCCTGCTTTTCCTTCAGTCCAAACCTCCCTCCGCCTCGACCCATCGTCCGTCCGTTGGGTCCGGTCCCTGTCCCGTTGCGCCTTTATTGCCTTCCATAAACTATGAGTTCTTAAAACTACGAATTCCTAAAACTACGACACTACAATATATATATATATAATTTTCTATTGTCTTATATTAAACATACATATTTTTTGTTATTTGCAATGGATGGACGCTCTAACCCTACCATGCGAATGAAACCGTCCATTTGCAATGTTTATATTTCTTGATTGAAGAAAGAAATAAATATCCAATATAATCCAATATGTCCTGAAATACGATTTATATACATTCTAAATTACTTAGGCGCTACTTTAATTTCCCCAAAACAACCAAAATATAAACCCTTTCAGCGCTTAGTTGTCCGACGTTAAGCGTGCGCCGTGGACTGTCCACTCCGTACGAAAAAGACTGAATTTTCATTGGAAGCTATATTGATTGTAACTGAAGTAAATTATGCATATTATGCGTTCGTAACCTAAACCGAATGGTTGTGTGAGAACGCATATATGGCTTCATAGCCAAAATCGAATGATTGTGTGAAAACGCATATATGGGTTCATAGCGCTGAAAGAGTTAAAAACCAACAACGCAATTGCTTCTTTCAAAAAAAAATGGTCCAACTATCCCATATTTATCCTATGCAAAAATAAACGTCATTTCGAGCCAGAAAGACTCGAGGAGAATATCAAATTTAAACAAAACTTTTTGCAACAAATCCAACGAATGCAACAGCGTATTTCAATCAAGCTCAGCAATATCTTACGTCCGAAATGGAAAGGTGATGATGCAAAAAGGCGAGACGTAAAGAAGCAACTCTCAGAGACAGGGAAAACATTATTCCCTTTCCATTGTACTTGGGGACATTCAGGCCGCCTTTTATCACGATGATGATTTTTCTTCGCGATCCTGTCCCACCGATGACTGTCAGTTTCCACACGTTTCACCAACTCGACGACTTCTGGTCCCCCGGTGTGTCCCGAGACGAAATTCGCAGAACGCATGTAAGATTAATCGCGACGTGCGAAACAGTCTGCTGCTCGCGACTCCAAACATGTGTTGCCCATTCCGCCATGCCGCTCTACTTGGGTGGTTCGCGACCGGTGAAATGCTCGATTAACCTTGTAATCACGATCTTGCATCCTGCAGGATTTTTTTTTTTCTTTTTTAGATTCAATCTGATCCTTCGATAGACAGAAACTTGTATTCAGTAATAATTCAAGTTCACGGTAGAAAAATCGGGGCGCAATATTATTAGTAAACCGTGGGTATTTATGGAGATTCATATTTTTGAGAATATAATTAACCAGTTAACACATTGAAGACCAGAAACTTTTTTAAAAATCTTATTACTGGCCGAAGTTACGCTCGAATAAAATTTCTACTTGCCTGCTTTTACAAAACATTTATATCTACAGTAAATATAGATCTTTATTTCAATTTTCAGATAAAGTGGTCGTTTTTAAACGTAACTTCCCATTTATAATTAATCGTTACTTTTATGAATTGAAAGAAACAAAACACGAGATATCTCATGACCGGTCCTCAATGTGTTAAGTGTGTTTGACGACTATATCCGTGATGGAGATGTGGCAGAATTTTGTGTCACGACGGCTATATCCGTCATGCGTGAAACTTTGTTACAATTTGATATTTAAATTGTAATTTTGGCGAAAACTAAATTATATTCGCAAATTTTTATATTTTTAAAACGTTTAGAGGTCAAGACGAAATAAAACAAACGAATAAAAATTATAAATAGTTTGAGTTCGATTCGTAACTTCCTGAGAGCTAATTATACCCGTCATCGCTTGATTATCGCGACACAAACTGGTGCGCGTTTTGCAAAGAGATCGCCACTGTTAACTGGTAAAGAAAGTACATCTTCGGTAGAAAAATATTTTGCTCACCGGGTACTATAAAAAGCACTATAATTTGAATATTTTTATTCTGTGAAATTTACCACCGTTAAATTTCTTATTGATGCATAAATATCCGCAGTTTAGTCATTAATGCTTATAATTGATGCAATGTTTGAAATTTATCATTTATTTTTATTTTTGAAGAGGTTTCAGGATTCTAATTAATTATTAATTTAGCCGGGAGAATTAGTGTTCGTGAATGAATTATACTTAAAATCACGAATTGATTTTATATCCATTGACTTATCATTCTTCGTCGCTTCATTCGTGAAAAAAATAAGGTTTAACCGTTGTCGTTTGTCTTGGAAATTTTGTTCAGCGATACTGTCGGATAAGTATAAAGAATTTCGTTTTTGAATAGTCTGTTACCATACACGATGTTTTTATAAATACTGAGACACAACCATAACTCGTTGGAGCGACAAACGACAACGTGCGAAATTAAGGAACACGACGATCGAGAATTATTTCTTTAAGTGTTTCAAAAAATGGCCGCAAATGGACTTGTACGTTCCGTGGTACTAGAAACTCGTTTAATTTACGAGCTTCCTTAAGGTTAATACATTCGCTTTATCGTTGCTTGTTCCTGATGCAGAGAATTAACCACGCATAAGAGAATTTATGCTCTGCCTCTGTGCAATCTAAAACACCACTAACACGTGCATTACCGTGTTGTTAAGTGCATCGCATGTACGCATAGATACCGCGAAAGATGAGGTTAAAATATTACACTTGCTGATAATGCCTCGTGTTCGCTGCGCAATTAACATTAACACAGCGATTTAACGCGAATGCTGTAACAATTCATTTTTGTTGTTCATGCACGTCAAACTTGGTAACACAACGATTTAAAAATTCTGATCAAATGTCTTCATCTTCTTCTACTTCTTCTTTTTCTTCTCCTTCTTCTTTTATTTTTTAACATCGCATCAACAACTAGGTCATTAGCGGCGACTGTGTCCATCTCTAGATCTCATCCCATGTGTTTCTCATTCTGACGAATTTCAGTAGGTTGTCTCTGCTTTGTTTTGACCTCAAGACTTCCTTAATCTTTTCGCTACGAAGGTCCTTGTCGAAAAACGTGCCCATAGCATAGCTATGCGAAAAACGTGCCCATAGCATAGATATGCAAAAAACGTGCCCATAGCATAGTCTTTGCCGAAAAATGTGCCTATAGCACAGTCCTTGCCGAAAAACGTGCTAATAGCATAGTCTTCGTTGAAAAACGTGCCCATAGCATAGCTATGCGAAAAACGTGCCCATAGCATAGTCTTTGTCGAAAAACGTGCCCATAGCATAATCTTTGTCGAAATACGTGCCCATAGCATAGTCTTTGCCGAAAAACGTGCCTATAGCGTAGTCTTTGCCGAAAAACGTGCCCATAGCATAGTCTTTGTTGAAAAACGTGCCCATAGCATAGTCTTTGCGAAAAACGTGCCCATAGCATAGTCTTTGCCGAAAAACGTGCCTATAGCATAGTCTTTGCTGAAAAACGTGCCCATAGCATAATCTTTGCAGAAAAACGTGCCCATAGCATAGTCTGCCGAAAAACGTGCCCATAGATGGCATATGTTATATCTCGCTATAACGATTCTTTGTGCTTTTATCTATTAAGTTATCTAATTTAACATATCAGTATACAATAAATACTATTTTTCCCATATGTTTGTAATTTACAAATATGCGACTATAGTCGCTCACAGTACGCAGAAGTCGATTCGTGGCGAACGACCGTGATGCATAGTTGATCATATTTTCTACGTTCAAGTATTATACCAGGGATGAGCAACCCGCGGCTCGCCACACTTTCTCGTGCAGCCCTTCAAAGATTTTAGATTTTGACTTTTAAAAATTCCTACAGTGTCCCGCAGCCTCGTTGTACACTAGGTTTGTTAACTTAATTTTATATTATACCGTAACATACAATTCTCCGTTATTTATCTATTGCGAAATACAAAACTGTATCAAACTTTCCCAATCTCTCCTACAAATTTCATATTTAACGCGATCCGTGGACCTTTGATCCGGTCCTCAAAATCCTCCCTTCATTCGAACTCTGTCACTCCTAATCTACATTTTAATTCCAATCTACATTATGAACAGAGAATACACTTTTCTGAAACCCCGAATTCCTCTCTATCCTCACCGCGCCCATTTTACTCAATTTTATACCCTAATTTAAAAAACTAAATCAACCAAAACAAAAAGATCTCGCAACAGATCCCCGGTTCTCTTCGCGTCAGAAAAGTGGCGAGCGAGAAACGAATCGTAAAGGCATCATACGAATTTCATGGGTGAATTTATCGCGCCGACAATTGCTCGTAACAATGCTCGGCGACGTTCCGCCATGAAAATCCCGGAACGTGATGATTTCACGCGGCACGGGGTCACCGTAGGAAGCACACGGAGAAAGACGAGACCCGCGTACATTTTTCACGGACAGTTTTTAAGAGGAAGCTCGCAAAGCGTCCCGGTGCTGTGCCGTGTAGAATACATTATTCGTGGATCAGAAAGGAAGTGGCCGGGCCTTTTCGAGTACGTCCGTCGCTGTTTCAATAAACTCATGGGAATCGACATCGGGGACGATAGGTTGAGTGTCGCCAAAACCGGGTGGCAGTGCTGGCAGCGGCTCTGAAATATTAAACGATCAAGCGTAGACTGCAGTACGCGCGTTTTCCCTCTACGTCTACGTGCGTATGGATATGTGAACCATACGTGTACGTAGAAACTGCTCGGTACACGGATCTACTATTGTCGGGCAGCGACGTTTGCATAATAAGTTGTATCTGATTATACAGAGCGTCCGAAAAGGTCTGTTTAAAAATTCTTATTATTATTGTGTAATTCTTTTTAATACCTATATTCTTATATGTATTAAAAATTCTTTCAACCCTTTGCGGACGAATGTCGCCGCATTGATTTCTAAGTCGAATTGTCGCCTCCACAGCGACAAACGAACAGGAGACGCCAATGCGAAGTTTTGTCGACCATTTGTCTGTTTTCTATTTTATTTTCTGTCCAATTATTTAGATATTCAATTTATAATCTCGTTCCATATAGAAATTATCATCCACCTGCCACCAATCAGGGTCGAAAGTGTGCTCGTCGGCAAAGGGTTAACTCTTTCAATAGGGCGAAAAATCAGTCCGAGTGGTGAAAATATCAAATTCGGTTTTGTTAACGAGTTATTAACGAAAAACACCGACCAATTGCAGAGCGAGAAATGCGGGCGGCCGCCATCGAGAGTGTTGTCTTCGCACCGCGCTTGACTTTAACGAGTAACTCGGATTGAATCGAAAAATTAAATTAAATTTACTTAATCGGCAAAAAATTCGTTTGGTGTTTGAATATGTGGGTCACTGAGTCACTGTACGTTCCAACGTTTAATTTCTTAAATATGTATAGATCTTTAAATGAATCATTATGTACTTATAAAATAAGATTTACTCGTTAAATAAGACAATATGTACACTAAAATATGCAGTTTCTACCGCCTCGTACTTTTCTCCGTAGATTTTCGGATTTTTTAAGAAGTTATACACAACGTGACGGTTTCTATTTAATAATTTCGCAATTTTCGTGATAGCTTGATTTTGTGACCGCGATAACAAAATTCGGTCGATTTCATTTTTGTCTAATTGTTTTCCACGATCTATTTTAAATTTAATGGCACAAATATTGTAAACAAATGAAAGATTTATTCGTCTGCTTCTAGTCAATGCTGATAGATTATTACCAAAGTACATAATAACGGAAAATATTACACGCGTCCAATCAATTTGACCGAGTAAAGTCAGCTCATGTTTACACTACTTCCTCTAATTTCTTTCCTGTACAAAATACAAACTTGCAACTACACACTACAACTTGACACTACCTGGCATAAGCATCTAGGAATGAGTTCCAGATTACTGTTTACATTTTTTATGCTATCTTATTTCATGTTCCACGCATATTCTGGGACGCTATACCCGAACACCGAATCGGGACTTCGCGTACGCATCAACTATTTTACCGGACCAGCATGTACCAGCATATTAGCCGGGCTCTCATGTTCGTGTATGTGCACGAAACGTATACACGATAAATATTACAATTAGCAGGATCGGCGTACAAGTGAAACATTTGCACGATTATATTTTGAAAATGCGACTGGATGCTGGGTCCTTTGTCGAAGCTGATTTGGATCAGATGATTTTAATTAAACGGGGAGAAAGGGTGGATTTTTATCGTGTACGGTGAATGGAATGTTTATCCTGTTGCGGCATTATGAATATAATGTAAATCGATATTTCTTTCCGATTTAATTTTCAGTGGTTGAAAAAGAGTTAAATAATTTGTGTTAAATATATCAAGTTCCGATATCACTGAGAAAATGTTGTAATATCGAAGTATCAATGAGTGGATAAATCGTGTTAAAATTATTAGACGAATATTTGATGATACAGTAGTGGCCACAGAAATTGTACCACCGTGTGAGACGTTTATAAGGAGTCATGGCCATAAGCTGTGAATGCTTTTCAAAAACTGACAATTATATTAGGTTGTCCTAAAAGTTTCGTTCGTTGTATTAACCCTTTGCGCTCCGTGCATTTCTTGCACCTGTCGGTAGTCTACTCCACGAACTTTTAGGCAATATTTTGTAATCACAATACATTGAACAAAATGCTGCAGTTTTTAGAAAAATGATTCTTTATTAACGAGAATTACCTCAAAAACTTAAATAACTTCAATGTATCTTAAAATAAATTCAGATTCAAAATATACAATTTGGTTGACATTTTTTTTATAACATAAACGGCAAAAAATCATTTTGATGAAATTTTTATAGAAGTGTATTAAACATTGATTAATAATATAAAATTTATTCATATAGTAGGTTAAGTTAATTTAGGAATGTAATAATTTATTTCTTATAAACTTTTTTTGTATGATAATTCTCGGTTACGCGAGTGGCAATAATGAGTCGCCACAGTTAGTAATAATTAGAAAATAAAATGTTGCCAGTAGAGCTGAGCTACCAGATTGGTAGTTGGAGCGCAAAGGGTTAGCACATCTTGCGCGGGCACTTTGCCGTCAATGTCAAACGAATTCATAGGAATTCATTCTTGCAACGCACCTTTTGTATTTTTGCAATGCATGTCTAACATGCATATGATAACAATAATCCATCAATAATCCGTGAGAAACGACTTTAGTCGCTTCTCGTGCAAGATGTGTTAATAAGTATTGGATGCATAACACTTTTGTTTTACAATATATTATTATTTTATGTAGGATCTATTTTGATTTATCACCTTCCTGCATTTCTCGTTTAATAGATAAGTTTGAATATTTATATGAATACTGCCAAGTGAAGCTGTTGCGTGAAGACAACGGAAGAAACTTTCGGGACAACCTAATATATACACTACCGCTTATAAGTATCCGGACACTGATTTTGTCAGCTTGATAAATTTCTAGCGATGGTACATAAATGTTACTAAAACATTTAAATTAATGTCAATCTAACGACAGAAAGTAATATTTACTACCTTCTCAAGTAATCGGTACGTTGTAAATTGAAACTATCTATTAATAAAATTAACCCTTTGCACTACACTGGCGTCGCTAGGGCGACACGCATAATTTTCTTCAGAGATTAAGTTCTAAATTAAATTCTGTATCTTCGTCAATTCAAACACTTCTTTTGTTTCGAAATAAAGTAATTAATCAAATAGATAAAAGATCGTAAACATTTATAATTTTCTGTTTCTCTTTCCAAAGGAACACTAAGTTTTCGCAGTAGTCCTTTAGAACTTAAAAAAGTTCACGAGTGCAAAGGGTTAAATACACGATTCATTAGAAGGCATTGCATTTGAATTAACCACGATAGAAGAACTTAGCAATTAAAGTAATCTGAATATAAAGAACTCATCCTAACTTATCTATTCCATTAACCTTTTGTATTAACTTCAAAATTCCAAAAACTTGAAAATAGCTGAACATTTACCAAAGAGATGTAAATTAACACTAAAGCTACCAAAGCGGTCAAATGACCGGTTCGTAATTTCTTACCTAAATTTTATAAATTATTAACGGTGCACTTTTGGGTATTTTTTTATGATTTTCTGTAAAATATACTATCAAAGATCTGTTTTTGACGCATTTCGTATTTTTCCAAGCATCTACTATTATACTTTCTTTGATACAAATAGGTACAATTTAATCGTCGGTAGGTTTAGTGTTAAACAAACTACGTACAATTTCACGAATTCTAAAAATCACTTACTTGTAAAACTATCAGAGCTTGTAAAAAAAAAAAAAAAAAAANTTTTAAAAAAAAAAAAAAAAAAAAAAAAATAGATAACATACAGATACACGCACAAAAAAATACTGAACACAGTTGTAACATTCTTATTACTCAAAACCAACAAAACTTTTACACTCGCCTAATACAATTAAACAATATTTTAATGAACACGAATAGTCCATCGCAACTTCCCATAATCACCTTACCTTCATTTACCCCTGAAATACGTTGCGTCACACGCACCGGAACAGTTTTTTCAGGCGAATGCTAATTATGAAATGTTTCGAGCCGTAGTCTCCGACAGCCAATCGGATTACACCGCGCCAGTATATCAACCGAATGCACCCTGCAACCTGCACCCGTACGCGTCGCGCCGAGTCCAGTAAATATTACAATTAACCCGTTCGGTAACGATGTAACTCGTTTACGCGGCGGTTCCCCCTGCTCGATACTCCGGCTCGCGTAATAGGCAGCGTGGCGCGACACTGGGATCCCGGACAACGTGGATCAAGTCCCATGGCGGTGCCGGGCCATCGTATTACACGTAGTCGGCATTACGGAGCAATCGTTCGACGGTGGTTGAATCGAGTGACTCCTGATTCCCAGTGCGCACTCCATACGGCACGTCAGCCCAATTTTGTCGGAAAATACGTGTCGTTACAGCGGGGCTGGGCTGGCCTACGGACCGCCGCTGATGCGCCTATCGTGGTGTTCATTAATAAATGGGGATTCGATTTGGCCACCGAGATAATTGAGGAATTAACAATGCTCGATCGACCAATCGTTCGCTGCTTGAGCAGGAACAAGCTGTTCGTCAAACGTGCGGTGTGAAACGCGTTAGACTTTCGATACGTGTTAATGCGATACCATGGATAGTTGAAGGTTGTCTGTGTGTACTAGGTAGACCAATCTGTACTACTGTATAAAGAGATAGCCGATTTTTATGCGTTGTTTCTGTTTGTGTAATGTGTGCTGTTTCTAACGTAACTGAAAATTAACCCCTTTGTTTACAGTATCGTGTGAGATGTTGTACGTCGTTTGGACTACACGCGACAAACGTTTATTAATTTTCTTGGCCGCATTCGGACGTGCAGATATACTTTCTTGAAAATTTTTAGAAAGGTACCCTTAAAAATGTCTTCAAAAAGAATATTAACATTTTGCCTTATAACCACGAGTCACACTCGTGGCGCCGATTCTGGATAAAATATAATAAAAACACACAGTATTTATGATAAAGTTCAATTTTAGCTTTAACTGTAATTTAAATTTACAATATTGAAAATTAGCGAATACAAAATACGTGTAATATTTGAAGACGCGAATAACTATCGCTAATATGTATGAAGATTGAAGAAATCGTAAGCCAAGGAGTTAAGCGTTGACGAGGACAGTGAAAGTTGTGCTAACATCGCAAACAGTGATTTGATAGATATTTTAAGTAGCAATAGTGACAGTAGTAAGTTGGAACGCTGAGCCAAACCGTGAAATGACTCGACGTGTGACGAACCTTAATGTTGTTTATGGCACGCGCTATTGGAACTTAAATCGTAAAGTAAGGGGTTAATTTCTTACGTATACTGTATGCGTGCGTTAAGATAATTAACAAACGATGCTGATATTGCTCAACACTCGAACTACCGACGATTAAAGTACACTTATTTGTACCGAAGAACTTAAAACGTGACATATCTACAAAAATACATAATGCAAGGGAGACAAATCGTTACCGCTATTTTTTTACACAAAATCACGAAAAATATCCAAAAATGTACCATAATCTATACTATCGTATAAAGAGATACTTCAAGAAGTTATCACACCTCTACAAAAATGGTACCCAACCCTGCGAATCAGGCAGGATAGACCGAGGCGAATCAGAAAACAAAGATCTTTAAGCTCAAACGAATGTTTTATAATTAATGTCCAAACTAAATCAATATTAATTACGAATCTATGACAAAAAGTTAACTTTCTAAATTTTAACTATTATTTTTTACCATCAAACGGAAAATGATCCGACTCGCCTCGGTCTATCCTAACCGATGAATTCCACGTAATTCCACGTGCCACAGAAAACTATTTCCCCCAACAGAGCACAATATCTCGCATCAGATTTAGAATATAATAGTTGACTTTGCTTTCCACGAAGCTTTTTTCTCTTCCTTTTTCTCTGCACAGTCTAACCAGCTTTTACACAGTCGATCGTGAAACTGAGCGCAGTATCGTAGCTGGCAAAGCAATTTCAAACGCGCTGCGCTTTACTTAACACTTAAGACACCGGCTTTCACCGGTTCAATTTCCATCGGTACACGAATTGCTGGCCGTTTGAGTCTTTCTTGAAACCATTTATGGTGCGTGTAGAGTGCAGACGGCCCGGACCGGACCGTGTGCTTTGCGGTAACACAGCAGCGCGTGCCAGTCCGCGTTAGCGTACTCACACTCGTGTTCCACGGTTCTCTTTGTTTTCGCTTGTACTGTTCGAGATCACTCCATTATACCGTGCCGGGGTGTGTATCGCGAGAGAGAAAACCAAACGCTATTAACGTGTTGCCGCGTCGATGCATCGACACGAAACAAGAGGAGCGTGCTTATTCTTCGGCCATTAGACGTCCAGAAATAAACGGTAAATCTATGTTTATCAGGGCTGAATGCATGCGATTCTCTGTAGCCTGGTACCCGATACACGGCTATCCTTTGGTACGGGACATAAATCAAGACGCTCGGTTCTATCGATTCAGAAACTTCATGATCGTTTTCCGCTGTGTAACGATGCGACTCGTTCGTGGTATAATTTTACGTGCAAACTGATTCTACCGGATATGTTGTTCTTGAGAGTTTACGACTATTGCGAGTTCTAACGTTGCCACAGCGGCAGGTTTTGAATTGTTTGGAATATTTCGATGCGTTGGATAAGAATTTCTATGAAGCAAGATTGTGTGTGGTAGATTTAATTCGTAAAATTGTTTGACGGTGTTAAGTGAAGGGTATCTTTCGTGTATTTCTTTTATAAATGGCTCTTAACATGTAATTTGGCAATTTAAATTTGTAACATAATCATTTTTGACACGCAATTTTTAGGGTATTTTGTTATAGTATGTTTATACAATAAGTGTTGATTGATGATCTGTTTGTTGTTTTGTAAATGTTGAACAATGTCCTTCATATAATATCAGGTTCAATTATAAATAGTGCTTTGTAGTGTCGAAAACTAGAGAATTCACACCTGCAGAAAGGTCACAAATGATTAACAGAAGAATAAGAAGAGATTTTTTAACACTAGAATTACCAACGATCAAGGTAGACTTATTTGTACCAAAGAAATCAAAATGATAGGTATTTGAAAAAATACTTATGATAAGGGTAACAATTTTTTGTACATATTTTTTACAAAAAATCATGGAAAATTCCCCCAAAAACATCATTGTAAATTGATATAAATTCTATAAGAAATTATGAACCAAGGTTCGGTAGTTCTAGTGTTAAGAAAAAAAGAAACAGATTTCTCGATTTAATGGAAATTATTACGAACAAAATTAACAAACTATTTAAATTCCTTTTTAATATTGTTCATTTGTTTATAACAATTGCCTGCAACTAATATTCTTGAAGCGTGCGATAGTTTTCCTAGCACCGTTGTCTACAACGAGACAGTTTTAGATAGAAAAGAAGACAAGAGAATGTGTAAATATGTATAATAATTTCGTTTTACAAGTTAGAAGAAATTTGTATGATTTTTAAAACATTTAAATATACGACGGGCATCGCCAAAATTAAAAGATTAGAACAGAATGGAACTGCAGAGAATCAACCAAAATCTAGACGCTCTCGAAAGACAATTCGCAAACAGAACTTGGTGATTCTACGAGAAGTAAAAAAAAACCCTTTTGCATCTACCTACTGCATAAACATTCAAGATTAAAGTAAATAAATATTCTAAAACCAATATTTCCAACACTTACGATCTCTAAAAATCAACCTTTTCCACCATAAAATTAACACATCTGTCAACAACGATAACAACAAACGTACCATGCGTCGTCGCTACTCATCGCGCTAAATGTTACAATTCAACAATTCCAGCGTGCACGCAACAAAGTGTCTACAAATGCCACGTCCACGCGAAGAAATTTAGCTCAGCACGAACGAACCAGTTTCGAGGCTAGAAACGAGATCTTGTTTCTGCGGCGGATTCTGTCCGCGTATAATTTGCATGCAACGCGTTGAACGCGACGTGTACACGCGCGGCTCTCTAGCTTCGAGCGAAAGCTTGTGTTACGGCTTTTTATTTCAGCATCTTTGAAGCGTTTCGCGCACAAGCTGTGCAAGACCAGATTCGAATGGCATTATTCGGCAGGACAAAGTCGCGCAGCTAGGTTGCCACAGGTTAACGAGACATTTAATTGCGTTCGCCGTTGTGGACGCGAGCTCGCGTTCGCTCGCGCGCTGACAGCCGAGCATTTACCTCTTTTGCGAGCTTCTCAAACGGAAAAGTGATGACCCGTGCGACAGGCACGCGAGACGCGCCGGTCGTTAAAAGTGTAATAAATGACGGTGACACACCACACAACGATGTGTGCCATATTGCGCTCCAAACGCGTACTTGCACACCGGCAATAAATATTGCCCTTGGATACGCGCTGAAATTGCTGTTCCGTTGAATTCTTTTACGTGGACGGTCGACTGGCTCCATCGAGGTGTAGGAAACGACTCGAGATAAATCCTTGTTTAGCGTTTATTAAAAGGAAATTAACGATCGCTTTCTAGCGTGTATGGTGACGATTTTCAGTTCACGATTAACCCTTTGCACTCCTGTGTCGACCTGGACTTCGACGCTCCTTTCTGTTTTAACTCTTTGCGCTCCTATGTCGAGCTGGACTCGACATTCCGTTTTGCCTCGTTTCTTTCAGTTTCATAATATAAAATACATTCTTTCTGATTAACCCCTTGGCGTATAATTACGTCTGGGAGATGTCATTCATTTCATGTGCCATTGTAGACTTTGACGTCTTCGAGACGTCAAGAACTGTCCTCGGCGAACGCCGCGCGCAGTATATTATTAGATTCTTTAACTGTTTCAATCGTGCGTCGATGCGATTTTGTTTAAAATGCTTTCCCCCGGTGTAAAACATGTCTAATTCAACTACATATTCCAAAATGTTTTGAGATGTATCGTACTTTACAGAACTACTAAATTATTATTTTATAGTATTACTTAATTGTTGTACGTTAACATTATATATAAACTTTATTCGATGTTATATGACAATGTAAATTTGAAAATTGAAACGTTCTGTTTCTAAGCTTGCACATGTCCACAGTTGAGCCAAATTAAATGGTATTCTACGGAAGCGTCGACGCGCATTTTATTTGTACGTCAAGGGGTTAACAATAAATTTCATCGATTTTTATCAATGTATACATGTTACTGAAAATAAAAGTATGAAAATTAGGACAAATTTAATACAGCTTTTGGAAATGGCTTATCGAAAACGAACCGGTTGGGATAAAATATCGAACGTGGCTCAGAGTGCAAAGGGCTAATGCACGAACCGTATTCTTTTGTATTAAAATTGAATTTTATAGGAATTTATCGTGGATATGTGACCGGTTATAAAAATATAATTAAGGCAAATTCTGTATAGAGTTTGAAAATAGTTTATTAAATACGACCCGGTTGAGGTAAAATATTGAGCATGATTAAGAGCGCAAAGGATTAAGTGTCGCGCGAGCTGAATTCGTTAAATGATCAGGTCTCGACAGATGCACTGGTGTATCAAAGTGTGGGAAAATTAATGAAAACAGATATTTTAGTATAACAACGCAATCTAATATAAAATCGAAAATGTTACAACATAATTTAACAAACAGAAGAAATATTAAAACAAAATTATACCAAGAATAGGAAAATATTTCTCCATCTTTCGTTTAAAAATTAATTCTATTTTCTATTATTCTATTACATTATTCTATCTTCTATTCTCAACGAAATACTAATATGTTATATTAACCCTCTATAGCCCGAATTTTGTCTGCTTATTGGAGAAAAAATTATGTACATAAAATATATGCTTCCAATAGCATTTTAAAATAAATTTTCTTTTTTCAAAAGTTAATCTTGGTCCACTCGTTATTTCCAATTAATTACACCCTGAACAGAAAGAAAAATCAGAAAGCTATGACCCGTTAAACAGTGTATACATTTTTCTCAGACATTCTGTATATAGGATTTAATTTTATGCTGTTGAAATAGCGATATTTTTATGTTTTCAGTTAGATGTAGCTAAATAGTCAATGTTATTCAAAAACTTTTTTACTGAACTGCTATTTAACACGTTAAACGCCACGCCGATTTTGGTCGACTTTCTCGTTAGGCTGTGTGGTACGATACTGATTAACACTTTACCGACCGGTTCATTCGAGCGCGGATACATCGCTAACACCGGCTCGGTTTTGGCTATCGTGCAGAAATATAAACTCTTATTCTTGCAACTTTGCTTTTAAATCGAAATTCGTAAGAGTGCTTGGTATATCGTTTCTCTTATTGTAGGGTAATTAAATCTAATAAAGTTTTTAATTTTCATAATGTTAATATTAAGCAGCAAGCGGTAGATAAACGTTGACTGTAAAAAGCCGATTCATAGGCTCCCGGTCGCTGAGCGTTGATTGCAAAATGCCGACTAATAGGCTCCCGGTTGGTAAAGTGTTAAAAAACATTTGGTCCCAAAATAGTTAAGAATTTAAGAAGAAAATTGTAGCAGCCTGCGAAGGAAAATCGTATCTTCATTTAATGTGATTTAATAGAACCCATTAATGAATTATAAAGTATTATTTTTTGGAATTGATACTGTCAGTTTTCAGAAACTAACGACGTCTAAACGAAAATTTGAGCGTCGGTCCACAGAGACCAGTGTGGTGTCTAACGTGTTAAAGTATTCCAATGAATATACGTATCGCGGTATTGCACCGAAGCATCAATATTTTCATTTATTTTCCCGTCGAGTTTCATAACCACCGTAAATGTACGCTTGATTCTGTGAGTAACTGTAATCGCGACACGACGGATTGTGAACGACGAATCAGCTAAAGTATATTGACGAAGATGTGAGAAGTTTGATGGAAGGATGAAAAGGGTGAACCTTCTCTACGGTTGAGCCGTACTCAGACTGGCGTCGTAATGCTGATGAATCCATTTAGCAACCGCAATATCTCATGACAAAGGTAGGAACAGTAGGGGAATGTAACAGGGTAGAGACTCAGCGCGATATCGTTGTAAAGTGGAACGAAGAAGGAACTGTAATATTGTTCCTCTTATGCGGTAATCCTTTCTCGTGCATAATTTGCATTTTACGTCGTTAATAGCTAACTTTAACGATCTGTTCCGCTTTTTAGCTGCGAAGTTAGGTTGTACTCTACATTTAGAGTACGAACGGAGTTAAACTGTTACGAATAATTATTCTACAATGGTATCGATGAGAATTTCTTTCGAGTCTGTTTGTAACAAACGACTTGTTGCTAATTATAGAGTTATGATTAGTGGTTAATAAATTTTGTGTCAAGATTTATAATAATAGTCTAGGTATGAATGAAAATTACTTTCAAGTCTATTCGTAACAAACAAGTTATTGTTAATTACGGAACTGTGATTAATGGTTAACAAATTTTACATCAAGATTTATAATAATTGTCGAATATTGTTCTAAAATGGTATCGATGAGAATTTCTTTTTAGTCTATTCCTAACAAGCAACCTGTTGCTAATTACAGAACTATGATTTGTGGTTAACAAATTTTACGTCAAGATTTATAATCATTGTCGAATATTGTTCTAAAATGGCGTCAATGAAAATTTCTTTCGAGTCCATTCGTAACAAGCAACCTGTTGCTAATTACAGATCTATGATTTGTGGTTAACAAATTTTACATCAAGATTTATAATAATTGTCGAATATTGTTCTAAAATAATATTGATGAGAATTTCTATCAAATCTATTTATAACAAACAACTTGTTGCTAATTACAGAACTATGATTAGTAGTTAACAAACTTTACGTCAAGATTTATAATCATTGTCGAATAACTATTGTAAAATAGTATTGATGAGAATTTCTATCAAATCTATTTATAACAAACAACTTGTTGCTAATTACAGAACTATGATTAGTGGTTAACAAATTTTACATCAAGATTTATGATCATTGTCGAATATTGTTCTAAAATGGTATCAATGAGAATTTCTTTCAAGTCGATTCTATAACAAGTAAATTCAGTTACAGAATTATGATGAGTTTTAACAAACTTTTATATCAAACTATTTATATCAAAATCTACTTGTAAAGGTAGAAACACCATTACGAAAGCGAAGCTTTGATTAAGTGACATTTTGAAGCAGCTATAAATGCGAATGGTGTAAGTACAAGGTAATCCGAACACGTAGGTGCCATTCTAACTGGATCTTAACGTATAGCCAAAGGCGATGGGGCCGAAACGTGAAACGGATGATAGAAAACGACGCTCATGAAATGGACACTGCACAGAGGCATTAAGGTACAAGCATAGAGGTTAAATATCAATACCGTATAACGGTTAGGAAATAAAGCTTTAAAACGCTTTACCTAGGTTTCGTTTTATAGCCTAATATAGAATTTATAATATAAGGAAAAGTCGGACAAGAAATGGCACTTAAAACACGAAATTAAATTGTCATTTACTCAAACGTACTACTTTTCCGTAACGTACAACTCTAAACAAAAATGCACTAAAAATGCAACATCGGATCAATTTTTACGAAATATATTGTTACTAAAAACGTGAAAATATAGCAATTTGAAAATCAGTAATACGAATAATAATAAATTTCTATAATCTTTATAATCGATTTCGTTATTAACATCACCTAACAAGCTTATCGTATGAATAATTATCACTTAACAGGTACCGTTATTAATTCCTAATTTATTTACATATTTAATTATTAACGTACTTACAGCTAAATCGTATCTGAATAAATGTGAAAGATGATTGAGCGAATGCCAATTAGCGTGTAATACGCGGTTGCGTTAGAGATGGAAATAAACAAATTAACGAAGTATACAAATGTGAACAATTATTTCAAATATTTTAATAAACATGTTCCCTGAAACGTACTTATTTTACTAGAAGCCTCAAATTCTTTGTTTAAACTTAAAAGAAAAAATCACTTCTGCATAATAGTGTAACTATCATATATGAAACAATATCACAAATACGTTCACGCGTCATTAATTTACGATAATCATATTAATTTTAACCAGTTTATCAACTATACCTCTAAATTCAATACCCTACATATATCCAAAAAAAATCTATCACAAGGAATATTTTCTAAAGAAAACCAAAAGAATCAAATTAACTACCAAAAACAATTCATGTGACAATAAAAATTCATCGATACCCTACACATACCTAAAAAAATTCTATCACAACGGATGTTTTCTAAAGAAAGCCAAAAGAATAAAATTAACTACCAAAAACAATGTATGTGACAATAAAAATTCATCGATACCTTACACATACCTCAAAAAATTCTATCACAACGGATGTTTTCTAAAGAAAGCCAAAAGAATAAAATTAACTACCAAAAACAATGTATGTGACAATAAAAATTCATCGATACCTTACACACACCTAAAAAAATTCTATCACAACGGATATTTTCTAAAGAAAGCCAAAAGAATAAAATTAACTATCAAAAACAATTTATGTGACAAAAAAAGAAGAAAAAAAATTGACTATTAAAAATATACGATCTCACAGAAAATACGAAAAATCACACTGTAATGGATCAAGACATTGGCATCGGCACGAATTCCAATCTTTGGCCGGTGGATAAATTCTCGTCGATGCTTTATCTCATGTAAGAACAATGGTGGTAACGTGCGGCAGTCCCTATGTTGCACGGAACGCGTCTCAACCCCCTTAGGCTGAAAGTTCCGCAGGCGTCGTGGTGCAGTCGAGCGGCGGGGGATTTAGTTGTATTTTATTCAGCCACTTTATTCCGGGAGTTGTCACAGTTTTACATTTCCATCGGTTGCAGCCAGCATCTGGCGCGTCGCCGGCTATTTCTATTCGTACTCACGCTCCACGCAACGTTTCACCGTGGATAGCTACCTCATCAGCAACTCTTTGCCCTTTTCCTCCCTATCCACTTTCTTCTCGCACCTTGTGACAGTCACCTACGGTGAACGGCACACGGTTCTACCTTCGATGTATCGTCTTATCGTTTTATGGTTTCGTCGTCCTCTTTTTCCCCCAGCGTTCCTGTATACTTTATCATCTCGTTATTGCCCTCAGCTGCACCGCTTCATTTATGTAGCCCCTTTTTCAGCAGGGAAACAAGTTTTCGCGGATTTTATTGAGCGAGGTGTTGTTGAAACCAGAGATGTAACGATCGCACGCGTGTTTGTTAAGGAACGGTTCGATTTCTTATTGGAGAGTTGGTTTAGATCTTTTAAATATTGAAGGCGTGGAACAAGAATTGAAAGCTCCACAGGATGGTGTTAGATTATAAATATTAAGTTTGTGGTAAAGTGAGTTTAAAAATTCTTCCTCGGTGTTTTATTCAGCGGATAATGTTAATATTTTCTTTTCATTATGATTCAGTATGTGTTAAAGAAGAAAATGAAATAAGGTGATGCGTTAAAAGTTTTCGTAACCCATTTATGTA
>SMSQ01024408.1:0-10213 GCA_019453375.1 Ctenoplectra terminalis | reverse complement strand
TTTTTTTTTTTTTAATAGGAAGGTAGCATATTAAATGTTACATGGCCCGTAGTAGGAGAGATAGACGAAGTTCTTATAAAATCGTCACAATATCTTATGGATGCTGCGCATTCATTTAGAATTCTGTTAAAAAATTATCTAATGCCAAAGAAAGCAGCAAAGGGAAAGACTGAAACATCAGTTATAGAAAAACCTACTCAGGGAACAATTTGGGTAGCGAAAACGTATCCTCCTTGGCAAAACACTATCTTAACTACAATGAAAGACTTATATCTAGTAATTATTCTAAAATACATTTAAAATGTTTAAAATGCTATATTTAAAGTATCGAGATATTTTATACTAAATTATTTTATAGAAAAATAACAATAAACTACCAGAGAATAAAACTATTGCAACAGAATTGGGAAATGTACAAGAATTGAAAAAGTACACGAAACGTGTGATGCCGTTTGTACAAGTTGTGAAAGAGAAGATAGATCTCGTTGGATTAAGTGCTCTTAACTTGACGTTAGATTTCGACGAATTTAAAGTTCTTCAGGATAACAAAAAATATCTTGAAAATACTCTAGACGTAAATAATACATTCTTTTTAATATCTTTTGTTGAAACATGTTTAATTTAATAAATTTTTATTCATATTTAGCTGGAAAATATTACAATAAAGTGTACAGATGAGGCTCCAGAAAAAACAAAAGAAGAATGTTGTCCTGGTGCCCCTTACATAAATTTTTCTAATAAACTTGGAATCTTAGTATGCATTATAAATCCACAGAAGTGTAGTGGATTATTTAGAACGTCTGTAAAAGTAGCAGATGCAGATACTGCAGAGGATGTGATATTACGAATATCAAAAGAAAATAAACTAATAAAAAGTGTGCAGTTAGCCAATATCAACTAAAATTATTTGACATAATTTACGCAATTTACTCAACTATTCATTTTTTTTAGATCCATCATCAGTTTTTCTGTATCGTCATAATGATCCTCTATTGGGACCCAGAAGCAAACCAATAGCTAATGATATATTAAAAGGTAAAACACAAATTCCTCGTAATTCTGTATTTAATGTTGATGTACAAAATAAAAACATTAATTTAAATATAGAGGGAAACGTATATGACATAGGTGATGAGTTAGTGTACGTTGTGAATCCTTAAAAAAAGTGATATATACATACATGTATTAAAGATTACTTATGCAAATATTTATGTGTAACTTTTTGTAATAATAATATAAAAAATCTATACTAAACGTGAAAAACTATACATATTTTCTAAAATGTGTATTTTTTTATTATTTGAATTGAATATCGCTTTCATTATTCGTAACGTGTGAATTTTTTTATACAGTTTTTATGTAATGTCTGATAAATAAAAAATGTTATCTTTANGAATTGAATATCGCTTTCATTATTCGTAACGTGTGAATTTTTTTATACAGTTTTTATGTAATGTCTGATAAATAAAAAATGTTATCTTTATATTTAACCGTTTGAGTGCGGCGAAGCGCTATCGCGCTTCGCTTGTTATATGCTAAAAATGCGGAGGTGCGCGATCGCGCTTCTCTTGTCCAGCCAAGAATGCGGAGACGCGTGACCACACCGCTGTTCGTTAGTATACTTTTCGTATTAATTGAGAACAGTTGTATTTATATTTATTGCATTTATTATTAATTTCGTTTAATTGTGGTTTTTAATTATATAAAAATTAAAATAAAACACAGTGGTAAAATTTAGTAGAGCTGTGGATAATGGTACGGTAGAAAAAATGAGCCAATGTAATAAGATAGATAGATTTCGACTTTAATTTTTTTAATCGTGTATTACAGCTATAGGGACATGAGCTAATTTTTACAAAAAATGGAAACGGAATTAAACGATCCAATTTAATTTGCGCTGTTTGTAAAAAAGGAATTCATGGCGTTTGTGCAGCAAAACACTCATGTAATAAGTGAGAATAAAAAACATTTTTGTTAGTAAAAATTACTTGTTTTATAATAATTAAAACTATTTTTATTATTTTCCAAAAAAAATAATTACGCATTTCATTCCGCACTTTTAGCATATACGTAAAAAAATTCTTCCGCACTCAAACGGTTAATAGTCATTTAATTTTGTATTTATCGCAGCCTCTGAATCTTTAAGTTTTCTTACTAGAATATTAAGTAATAATTTAATATAATTCTTAAAAACTTATTATATTGTTATAATAACTTTATTAATAAATGAAGGGTTATATAAAAAAATATATTCTCTAAATTTACATATATGTTCTTACACGAGAATTAAATGTTTTATCTCCTCCGTTAACGGATACACAAGTTGGCGAAGGAACCGTTAGAAGTTTACGTTGTGTGGGTATTTGAATGTATCTAGTATACATTTATTATCTGCATGCGGGAACTACTTCCGATTAGTGTTATGGTGTTTCCGCGATACTCGGGTACTAATTAAAAAGAGGGTACCAATATGGCTATTAATGTTCGACAAACGTGACAATCGAGAACTTGAACCGACATGATATGTGCCAATAATGGAAATTTTCCACCAAAAGTACAAAAAATTTTAGAAGTCCTTAATGCAACGGAGAAATGATTTGCACCACTCCAAAAAGTGGAAAGGCTCGATGTGAAAGGTTTCGCACCTGACGACAGAGAAGAATATTATGTGAATATCATAATGTTCCGTATCTATGGTCGGGAAAAAAATCAATGGTTTCAATGTTAACAAACAGTCGATTGTATCGTTCGCTTTGTGTCGCAATTACACAAGGTGAATGACTCGAATAGGTTCGTAACAGTTCTACTATACATAGATTATGCGTTAATACGGTCTATGATTTCGGATAACTATAACAAGGTGTGAAAGAACAAATCGACTAGATTTCATCTATTTATCGATTAACACAAAGGTGCATTTATAAAAAAAAAGAAAAAAAAAGATGTTATTGGACATAGTTAATATAAAATCACTGTGCAAGAAACTGAATTCAGATAATCGAGTATCTGCTTCCAAAAACATCTTTTTTTTTCTTTTTCGTTTTTTATCATACTTTGAGACTTGTCGATGTTCAAAACTCTACTGTTATTTTAATTACGATAATGAACTATGAGAATATTGTAAACTAGTAAATTCTGTTTTCATTCTTAATAATTACTTGTAGAGCGCATACTATTGAAACGCGATGTTCAATATATTTTTCTACCCTAATTAATGAACTCTCAGTGAACGTTTGTAACAAGATGAATACACAAAATGCTTAAATAGTTATATAAAGTAGTTTGTCGATTATGCAAAGGATACTGATACTGGCTCACAAACAGAATAAATTGAAATGCATTTGGACAATTTGCTGTCGTACTTTTTATAATGATTATACAAAAAGAAGTGAAGTTACATACATACTTTTACATTTTAAAATAAAACTCTTTTAACATATTGTATACAAAATATAATGTAAAAAAGATTATTAAAAAATGTATTTTATCAATAGTAAATATGTATAAAAATATTTTAATATTTAGATCCTTAGACTCATTTTTATTTTATAGTATGTACGTGTATTTGCATATTACTCGTTTGCAATATGTAACAAAATTTAAGCATTTAGCTATTTTTCCATTTTTCTACTTCTGTTCGAATTTTTTTTATATCTGCAGCATTTGTTCTACAACATCCACCTATATATCGAACACCTAAATTGAGCCATTCGTGTGTAAATTTATGTAAAGAATATTCTTCTGCTTTTTCTATCCAACCTTGTTGTACTGTATATTTTTCACCACTGTTAGGATATACTACCAATGGTATAAATTCTTGTTTATGATTTTTATTAATTCCCTTCAGTAAAGAAGTTGCATTTTGTGGTGCAACACAATTGACTCCAACCGCTAAAATTTGTCCTGGTAAGGCTTGTCTGTAACACTGCGTTGCAATATCTTGAAAATTGGAGCCATCTGCTATACTTTTCCCATCGTAAGAACACGAAAAAGACAACCATGCTTTGCTATTTGGAAATTCTTTTAGTAACTTAACAAGTGCTTCTGCCTCTCGTTTACACGGAATTGTTTCTATTGCTAACATATGAACACCACTTTCTAATAATTTTTGAATACGTGGCCTGTGCCAATTGATAAGAAATTCTTCTGACACAGAGGAGCAATATTTGCCACTATATTCCGAAGCATCGTGCAAACAGGCCCCGTACGGTCCAACAGATCCAGCAATCAATGGATTTGCATTTATAATATTCTGTCCATTTCCTATATCTTTTTTATATAAATTCACAGCTTCTTTAGCATAATCCACAGCTTTACGAAACAAATTAAAACTTTCTTCTTCTGTGGTATTTATATATTTCGAAAAACCATCAATAGATGCTTGATAAGTGTTGGTCAGAATTATGTCTGCTCCAGCTTTCAAAAAATCTAAATGCGTAGAAACAACAGCTTCAGGATTTGTAATAAGAAATCGTGCTGTCCATAAAGGATCGCCATCTATTACATCACCCACACGAGTTGCTAATTGTGTAGAAAATCCACCATCTAACACTTTAACTTCTTGCATGATTTTCTATTATTATTGTAATCGAAGTTAAATATTTTTAATTTCAAGAAAATAATTTTATATACGTAAAAAAATATAAAATTATTAAAAATTTTTAAACATTTTAAGTTGTATAATTGTAACAGTGATATACTTTTAATATCGGAAAAATTGTTATAATTTAGTAAACTATTTATAATTTCGCACACGTCTTTGTCGTTTAAATGTTTCTGCAAATCTGAGGCAATAATTTCTACAATTGGTTTCACAGAATACACTTATTCCAAAGTCCATAACGAATCTGTGAGATAAACATTAAAATGAATAAAATTTCATGAATAAGCATACTCTGGTTAAAAGAAATTACTTTCCTGTTGTACGTACGTCGTGAAGAACTTTTATACTAAGAAGATCAAACTTTATCACGTGTTTACGCGTATTACGATAAATTACGCATTTGTTTCATGTATCGCATACGTGCAACATTTACGAATGTTTCAAACTATATCTAATATTGGTCTGATAAGCATTAGTCAATATTTACTGATATCTTTCTTCCATCGTACAAATTTGAAGCAATTATAGATGTTCTTTTAACGTTAATAATGACTATAAATTTAGGTTTTTATTATGTTTTAGATCATTGCAATGCAATACATAAAAAATAAAAAAAATGTTGATTAGCAAATAATTTCTTTCGTAATAAAAGAAAACATAAAACCTACACGTATAATTAAAATAACTATAAAAAATGTATATATTTTTTTTTCTTAAACTTAAATATTAATTTAATATAAATAAACGGACTTATTATTAATTACAAAATATTTAACATGTTTATTAATATATTTTAATTAGGTTTTATTAATTTATATACTTAATAAAAATATATTAATAAAAATATTAAAAGATATAACCTAAAGGTATATATACATGTTTTTTAATATTTAATAAACGGCACATTGTTTATTTAAAACAAAAAAACATTATCAAAACTTCAACAAAAATAATTGATTTTCTATTCTAAACAAAAAGAATTAATTCATTATTGCTCCTTTTTGTTTGAAATTATTAACTTCTTTCCTGATTGATTTTATATTTTCTGCGTACATTCTACAACAACCTCCAAGATACCGTACACCAAGTTCTAGCCATTCAGGAATAAAACTTTCAAACGAAGCACAATTTTCATTCTTTGTCCAACCTTCATTCAGTGAATAAATTTCACCACTATTTGGATATGCTATTAATGGTATGAATTCATTCTCTGCAACTTTATTGATATTTTTTAGTAAAGGGGTTACATCTTTTGGGCCAATGCAATTTATACCAATAGCAATTATTTGCCCTGGTAAAGCCATTTTATAGCAACGTGTAGCAACTTCTTGAAAATTACTTCCATCCACTATATTCTGACTATTTCTTTCACACGAAAATGAAAGCCATGCTTTAACATTGGGATATTCTCGTAAAAGTTCTACTAGTGCTTCTGCTTCTTGATAACAAGGCACAGTTTCTAATGCTAACAAATCTATTCCAGCATCTACGAGAGCATTTATACGCGATTTATGCCACTGAATTATGGTTTCGCGAGGTATGCTTTTACCATAAGCTCCATTATATTCTGAACCATCGTGCAAACTAGCTCCGTATGGTCCACAAGAACCAGCAATTATAGGATTTTTGTTTTCAATATCGTTCCCTATAATTTCTTTAGTATAATCATTTACTGCTTTCTTGGCAAGTTTAACAGCTTCGTGTAATAGATTTATGCTTTCTTCTTCAGTTATAGACAAATGTTTCATTAAACCAGGAACTGAAGCTTGATATGTATTTGTTTCAATAATATCTGCTCCTGCTCGTAGAAAGTCTAAGTGTGTAGCATGAACTGCATCAGGATTTGTTGCTAAAAATCTTGCTGTCCATAAAGGATCACCATCAATTTTTGCACCAACATGAGTAGATAATTGTGCAGAAAATCCACCGTCTAAAATCCTAACGTCCATCTTTTCTAATATTATGTCAAATGCTTTTACTTTAACCGATACGAAGGTTACTAAAAATAAAAATTCTTAACTAAGTACATATATTATGAATAATTTCAGAATGATCTAGTATTTAATAGTACTTGATAAAGTAAAAAGTCTCACAATCGGATGTATAGTCAAACTAAGCCGGCAACTCGAGAATTTCGTATCTCCTAGCAGCCACTTGCAAATTGCGATAACCTTTCCACGTCTCTTCTGGACGGTATTAAATGTTTATCGTTCTTTTAAAAGAATGCAATTTTTTGTTAGATTATTTGCAACTGATCATTAATAAATGCAATCTGTTACCAAATGATAGCATTCTATATGATATTTCATTACATACTTATATTAGGACATGGCATATAGCGATATAGATTATACCGTTAAACATCGATACCTATCCATGTTACTGCATGCAGGGCTGTATGTATATTATGCATAGTGATCTCACTTGTTAACTTAAAAGCAGTGCTGTTGATTATACATAAGCGATAACGTTGCATTGGTATGTGTGACCTGTCGGTTACCTCTTATGTCACGGTAAAAAAAGTTTTAAACGATTTAAAAATTATTGCTTTCCTTAAGGGTATTCTCTCTTTATATATTTTTTTTAATAACAATTTACGCTTTAGGTATTTTTTATATTAAATGATATAATATGATCATTTAGGAATAATAAACAGTTACTATTGCTTGAATTTTGATTATTATTCATTAACAATTTTAAGGGCAGAAGTTTTTACTACGCGACTAATGTGCTATTGGTCACTAATTTATCGATAAATTATCAAGAATAAGGTTTTATCATTAATTAATAATCGGTTATGTTCATACTTTCTTTCTGATTTATTAACTATAAATAATATAATTTTTAAAGTGGATGCTACTTGACAGATGTCAAATTCATCAATTACAGATTATTGTAAATTTTTAAACAAGGAAATCAAATTTACAAAATAATTATTTAAAGCTTTATTAGGTGATGCTAAAATAAAATTTTTAACAATTCAACAATGTAATTAAAGTTATTTTCAATAGTGATTTCAATTTTGAACCATACCTATACAGGGTGTCCCAAAAGGTCTGTAAGTCCCTTTAAGGGGTGATTCCTGAGATAATTCTAAGCAACTTTTTCCTTTGTGAAAATGTCAAATTCGACTTTGTTAACGAGTTATTAATGAAAAATACTGACAAAATACAGTATACATATATATATATATATATATATATATTGTATATATTGTATACATATATTGTAGGTATAATAAAAAAATGTAATTAAAATGTGGAAATGGATTTACATTAGATTAGAGCACATTTATCATTACTTAAAAGATTTAATAATACAAAGCCAATAATTTAGATATTACAAATAAAAATTTCAGCGTTTACAATATTCCAAGACTTTTTTCAACAACAGCATGCGGCTGACCCATTTGTTCTCTAAAGTCAGGTATATTTAATATATCTTCAAACCTGAATGTACAGAAAGTATATTAACATTGTGATACTAACTAACTTTCTAACAGTGTATAAGTAAAAATTATGTTATCCAAATACAAGTAATAGGAAAAACTTTAAAATTAATCAATTTACCCTATTTCTTCATCCTTTCCAAGTAGCACATCTTTCATCATGTTTGATGATGGGAGGAACGGAAGCCTTCCAATTTTTTGGGCAGCTTTTAATTCCATTGCTATACGCATCGGAGCATGCAATCCTTGTGTATTTCTTAATAATACCATGTTCATACGAGTTTGATTATTTTCATACTAAAAAGCACATAAAATATGTATGCGTTTAATATGTATACGTATATTATAGTACAAATAATTTTATTATTTTAATACATAAAATTATTTTCCTACACTTTGCTCGGATGCTTCTAATGGATGCGCATAGCCTATGTGTTGTCTAGTAGCTGATAACCTAAAATCACAATGATTAAATAATGTGTTTCGTATTAAATATTAGGAAATTTAATTACTGAAAACTGTTTGGCAGTTCATTCGTACCCCGAAATCATCGGATTAGGTATACCATAATTGTCATCATGAATATTGAACTGATCGCTCACAGTAGGCTTTGGAACAACTGATGGCAAACCGAAACTCTAAAATATATTATAATGTTAGTATTATGTATTATTAGTATTATACACAATATTATATATATGTTAATTGTATTATTATGATATTAAAAAGGAATTAGAATTTTATAAGATAAACTTGTTACGAAAGAAATGTTTTTCAAAAATGTGTACTTAAATTACTATAAATTTTCTGTAATGCGTGTAAAATAATTAAAATTATTATTTTCTCTTACCATTATTGGTTAGGTATATATAATGCAAGTTTTTATAAAAAAGCAAAAATCACGCAATGGATTCACAATATACATTGCGTTCACAAACTCGTTAAAATACAACTTGACGTTTCACATGTGCAAGTCAGTAATAAAGGCATTAACAATGTGAAAGATAGAGTTTGCGCTAATTAATGTTTTCTGATTTACAAACTGTATTATTGATATTGTTTAAATTATTTTATGAATTTTGAATACATTTTTCACGGCTATAAATTTTATATAAACAGTATACGATACTAAGGTTGAAATATGTTTTACCAGATACAAAATTATCGATTTTTTTTTGTCAATTAATAGTTTCCGATGCGTAGAATTCAAAAGTACAAGTCTTAACTTTAGGAATCCAGCGGTTCAAAAGTTATGCATACGTAAAGTTATCGTTTTTAGAATATTTAACAGGTAACTTTGACGCCATGTTCATGAAATTATATTCACTGAACAAAAGAACAACTGAAAACATGATCGACCAAATTCAAAACGACCCCGAACCCAACTCAAATTTACGTAATTTGGTTACTCTAGAAACGCTAAAGTTAGGCGAAGTATAGACCAATCAGATGATGATTACAAGCCAACATGTCGTCAAACTGACCTATCAAATACGCTAAAAACACGCAATTTTAAATACGTATAACTTTTGAACCGCTGAATTCCGAAATTCAGGGAAACTATTAATTAACAAAAAAAGAAAGTCCACAATTTTATGTCCGTGAAAACGTACTTCAATCGATACTAATATTACTTTAATTACAGATGAGGTATAAGAGTAGATAACTCATGCAATGTATTTTTATGATCTGAATTCCTGGGGCTTTAAGTCCCATTACCATTTTCGTGTCACTCGCATGAAATTATAGAGATATTAGTGAGATAATTATAGAGATTAAATAACAATTGGTGGGAATTGTTATTTAATCGAAGTTAAAAAAAGATTTTTAGGATATCTATTATTAATTTAGTTTATTAACTTTATTTAGTACAAATTAATAACTAGATATACGAACGTGTATTTAATCTAAGGTGAATCAGAAACTAAGCGGTGGGTGAAAGATAACTCTGTGAGCGTTTTTAAAATATTTTGTTTAATAATGCGTGTATTCACGGCGAAAGCTAATATAATAATGTCCTTATGGATTATCCGTGAGCCGTGAGAACGTCCCCGTCAGTATAGCTTGCCTTAGTTTTATTACCTTAAGTCCCAAGAAGTTTTTCTTAACCAGTTAAGTGTGTTTGATGACTATGTATATCTGTCATAGAGATGTGGCAGAAT
>SMSQ01024402.1:45243-65699 GCA_019453375.1 Ctenoplectra terminalis | reverse complement strand
TTTTTTTTTTTTCTTTTAAATAATCGTGGTGCGAAATGGGCTCAATTATAGCGTTGGTTAATTAAATTGGTGGATTCTGTTGAAGTAATTGCAAGGTGTCAATATTCTCAGGATTCTTAAGTTGAGGATAGATATGAATAATTTATAAGACTCTAAAAACTGTCTGGTCAGAAAGTGTTCACAATAATTTACGAAAATTCCAGCACGTCTCGGAAAGGTTACGTTGGTCAAGCTATCGTTGAAATTTTTGCCAATCCTGGATAATATATTAGCGGAGCGGTGTAATAATTAAAAAAAAGAAATCCGGTTTTCGTGTCACTGTCCGAAACCTACGCCAACAAAATTTAATTAATTAGCGATCAAGTTTTCAGAATTCAGATAGAGGATCGTTTCTTACGTCTTTTGCGTACAGTACTTTTATTTTTATATTTCTGTCCTATTAATTATTAAAAAGTAGGTCTTCGCTGCAAAAAATTTTGTTTCTTATCCTTGTATGATATTTCTTTTCTAGTAATTAGAAAATATATTCGAGCTAGAGTAATTTACAAAAATTGTAGAAAAATCTATAACAAAATTCAATTCGGTGCCGATTAAAGCGAAGCAAAAGCAATGTGCAAACCATTTCTTTTCCTCGGCGTAAGAAAGATCGTAGGCCGATCGTGACGGATCCTTCTTGTAGATCCAGCCACATTTCTGAGCTGGAGACTACGCGTAGCCTCGGGCCAGGACTCGTAAATTCAATTTAAATATTCGACCTTAATGACGGTGCGTGGCAAACGCGAGAGAACATTCGGTAGTCGTCAGGGTCGCGAGGCAGCGAAAAGAAGAAAAAAAAAAAATCAAATTTCCCCATAACTCGACCTATCTGCAGTGTCCCGCTCTTGAGAACGAGAATTCAAAACAATTAAGATGAAGAAACAATATTTAAAAAATACCGAAATAGAAAAATACTTAAGACACAGAAAAGTGCTTAAAAATATGTTAGAAAATTGAAATAAAGAAAAGTACCAAAAAAAAAAAAAAAAAAAAAAAAGTAAAACAATTAAGATAAAGAACGGAAGAGATTAATTCTTGCGTTAAGAAATTATCTTAATGCAGAACAGGAGCAAATATTTATTACCGCATTAACATCGTTCGAGGTCGGGAAACAATCAACTTCTTACCTGTCCTACTCGCAAGCCTTTTTCCCTATTTATTTTTTCTCTTTCTCTTTTTCTTTTTCTTTTTTTATCCCTTTTCCGATCGCCAGCTCATTTCCATCGAGGACATTTCTACGGTTTTAATTAGTAATAAAGGGGAACAGGGAAAGCACGAAATTGTTTATCGCAATTAACGAGTGGCCGACGAAACCGGAGCTATGAAGAGATTAACACGACGAGAAATAAAACGGTGAAATTGATTCGATGAGATTGCGTTACGGGTTAATCGGTGTTCATCGACGTTCCCGTTTTATTTTTTGTATCGAAGAAAATTATCCACGAAACGTGAATCGACCGTTCGCCATTAGGCAGCCACGGTTTCGCCCCTTAAACCGTCCCCTTTGCAATTATATCATTCGATTCTCCGAAACTTTACATTTTATCCCTATGAAAATAAATATTCTAACATCGAATCGATCTCGAGTACGCCAGCGATGAATTATACACGGTCAGACGAGACTGGTTAATTGGGAAAAAAAGAAAGAAAAAAATGAAAAAAAAGAAAAAAATTACCAGATAGACGATAATCATTATCGTGCACTCTAACTTCGAAATACAACGTAAACAAGGATTATTCAACCCGGATATTGAATCGCTTTTTTCTTCGATAATTCTTATCATAATTTGGAAAGGTTAAGAAAAATTTAGTTCGATTTATATGGACGGTGGTTGGCTAAAAAAATAAATCGTGTTAACACTTATGCTTGCTACAATTAACTGTGCGATAACTGGACCTCGGTACTGTTAAATAACGAAAGAAAAATGATAAACAAAATGATGGACGACGAGTTGTCAGAAGGAGGAGGAAAGATCTCCGTCAGGTCGTGCAGCGACTTATTTTTAATTTATTGTAGATTGTTAATTGATATTTCTATACTGTATGCTCGATATGATTAGAAATAATCAGCAGGAAATTTTGTTGAGTTATGAGACGAACGAAAATTGGAACAAATTCTATGGAATTTTATGGAATTCTAGGAAATTTTAGGAAATTTTAGGAAATTCTACGAAATTCTACAAAATTCTAAGCAATTCTACGAAATTCTATGAAATCCTACAAAATTCTATGAAATTAAAATTCTATGAAAGTCTACGAAAGTCTATGAAATCCTACAAAATTCGAAATTCTACAAAATTGTATGAAATTCTACGAAAGTCTATGAAATTCTACGAAATTCTACGAAGGTCTAGGAAATTCCACGCAATTCTACAAAATTCTATGAAATCCTACGGAATTCTACGAAACTTTATAAAATCCTACAAAACTCTACAAAATTCTACAGAATTCTACAAAATCCTACGAAATTCTAAAAAATATTCTAACCGGTCCCCTCTTAAAAACCGCGCGTAGCTTCCTAAATCGAACAAGGCGACAACATTAAGCACGGCAGAGAAGATCAAGAACGGTATCATGGAAACGCGGTGAATTTACCCAGCGTCTTCCCATAACTTACAAACTTGTGAAAAAGCGGTTCGAAGAGGATGCAAAAATTGGATTACTTATGCGACGACCGTATAGTTTGAAGCGAATCAATCGAACGGGCGAATAAAGTATCAACGATCGTTTTTCAATCCTCTCGAATCGAATCTGTCGAAACGAAATTGCAGCAGTTCCGAACGGGCCAGCCGCGTGAATTCGGAGAAACGATTTCCAGCAGTGGTCACCGAATCGATACGGTTATTTAACGAATAACGTGATCTGCCACGCATCAATTTCCATCAGGTCGATGGAAAGAGAGAGAGAGAGAGAGAAAGAGACGAAGCGAGAGCACGCGGGGGTGAAAGTGATTCCGGCCGTTTGGAAACCGCGTCCAACCCCGTGACAACCTGTTGATAGAAATTTTCGTGCGGCGAAACGTGTCACCCAGTCGGGCAAAGCTCGACGCGCAATAATTGCATCGACGTTCGCTCGTGTACACCGGCGGAAATTTTATTTGGAAACGGGCCGTCGAGCCGTTTCGAACCAACGCTTCAATCTTTTATTCGTAACCACGTTTTTGATCGCGATCAAATAAAACCGTGGATTCACTGACAATGGGAGTAATTTTACGTGATGAAATTAGAGTTCTTTTTTCTTTTTTTTTTAATTCCATAAGAGGAATAATAAAATGGTACCTTTGGCGGATAAAGTAGGACCAAATAATTTAAAAACGAGTCCGAGTTAATTCAATTTTGTTTAAAAACAATTTTATAAGGATCTTAAATATTGATTAGCATTTATTCAAACAATGCCCGATCCCGACTTTTAGTCCCTCTATCTTTTCAGGGTGGTTGAATGGAAATTTAACGAGATCTTTAGAGAAAGAAAATTGGACAATGTTGTGTACGAAATAAATATTTGAGGTTATTACAATATTTTTAAAAATGTACCATTAAATTCTTCCAACATCTTATTCGCAAGAAACTGTCTTCGGGATAACTCTTTCCTTTTTTTGTTTTTTTTTTTTTTTGTTAGAACGGTTTATTTAAACGGAATAATTAATCTCGTTCAAAAGAAAGGGAACAAAGAGCTCGAGAAGAAGGTAGTAGACTTTTGTAACAGATTATTCAATAAACCTAAGGATCCAGTTTCAGCGAACTTAAGTACCGTTTATTCTGCTGTTCACAATTGCATGAAAATGCAGAACGAAAATACGAAACTGTTCGTATCGTTTTAAAAGAAATAACGAGCACGGTTGTTCGGTAGAACGATTCTCAGAAAAAAAAAAAAAAAAAAAAAAGAAAAAGAAGAAAAAAAAATATATGGAGCAGCCATTGTGGTGCCATTAAATAGCTAATACGAAACGATTTTTGCGACAGGGTACAATTCTACGGCAGAAGATTAAATATGCTACCCTTCTACGTGCTCGAAATAAAAATCTCGTGGATTTATTCCGTGGAAAAAGAAAAGATAATTTGAAGAAAAAAAAAAAGAAAAAAAGAAAAAAGAAACATCGATCGATCACTTTTTTCTCTCGTTTCACGGACAAATTTCCGGCTTTCGTTGCGGAGGTTGGAAAAAATGTTACAGAAGGGGAGAAGCTGCGATGAAAAGGGGGCCTGTTTGGCCGAGAAATTGCCAAATGTTTCCTGCTCACGAAGAATCGACAGATTACCGGGATCTATCTCGTTGGACGAACAATCCTCGAGAAATTCGAAAAGGCACTTACGTGCCCTCCCAGGCCCTACAAGGGCCCCATCGACCAAGGGGGGACCCATAGCCATCCGTCATTCTCCAAGTTGACGTGAAACTTCTCTTCCGAGAAGAGAAAATATTTGTCGGCCGAACGAGGAACGATTCTTCGTGTGCCGCTTCTTTTCAAGGCTCCGAGATTTCTTTTTTAGCTCCAAGATTAGCAATCTTTGGTCCAATTTTTATCCGAAGTCGTTTATCGTTAGAATTTTAGAATTGGGACAGAAAGTTAATTACAAAATAAAAGGAGTAATGGTAGAGTGAAGAAAAATAGGCTGCGATAAAAGAACGGTGAGACAATGATTTAAAATAATAAATTCAAAGTTTAGAGAGCGAGCGGAGAAAGAAGGGAAAGGAAGTCTCGATAGAACATAATCAAAATGTTGGAGGAAAAAAAGCGAGAGAAGGAAACGGATAAAATTTAGAAATTGGAAGAACTTTGGAATTTATAAAAATTACAAAATAATTATGTGTTAACAGTATCGATAAGCACTAAATCACAGCAAGTTACTTAATCCTCTATGACGTCGTGTGACTTGAAAGTCACGAATTAATGTTTCTATACTTTAAAAAATTAATTTTATTCAGTTATCACTGTACTATTAAATCTGATTACTATATTACTGTATAACGATACCACGATTCACCTACAGGAATTAGTTAAAAAATTTCTGAATCAAAGTGAAAAACTGTGATGAATCGTAATTTTTTCTCCAATAAGCAGACAAAATTCGGGCTACAGAGGGTTAAAACCACCCCTGCATCATCCTCCTCCCATTTATCCAATCTTCAAAAACTATAAAATCTTGAAAACATCCTACCAAACCTCCCATATCAATCTCTCAAAATTCACCAATAAACCAGCCATTTACTCTTTCAAAACCCAAATCAATTTTCCAACCCTCTACTTCCACCCTAACCTAATAAAACATAGAATTAAACACGACAGCAGTTCCGAAGAGCCTTCTAAAAAATCTCCAACAGACTTTCTACTATATCCACGACGAGCACACCTAATTAAACATCGTCAGTTGAAACACGAACCCTTCAAAAAAAAAAATAAAATAAAATAAAATAAAATAAATAAAAAAAATAAAACGGAGTCGACGAAGGAACGAATCGATTGGCGTTTCGAATGGTGGCTCTTTATGTAACGTTTTCCCGCGTCTCGTTTCCATAACGCTCGCGACTGTTTCGAGAAATATTTATTCCGGTTAAAGGGAGGCTGACTAAGCGGATTCTTGCGGCCAGAGGCACGATTTACCGGAACGGTATTGTGCAAGCAACTTGTGTCTCGGTTGACAGGTTTTCAAGCCATCATGCTCTAGTCATTACCAGTTGTTAACGTTTCTCGAACGTCGTGGTAATGATACACGCCGATTCTACGCGAAACTGAAATCGAAACGGGTTCTCGAGCGGACGTGGAGAGAAAGAGAGGATGGAAGGGTAGAGGGAATCGGAGCTCGTAGTTAATTATTCCTGGAATTATTAATTATCCCTTTGTGAGAGGCGAACGACGTCGCGGCGCCGGAATGGACGCGATTCGCAGACGATTCGAACAGAACGACTACCCTCCAAGGCATTAAATCCTATGTCCAGCGATTTTTGTAGGCTTCCGATTTTTAATTCAAATTTTCACGCAGAAAATGGAATTGTTATGTACGTAATTATTGCAGGGTACCTGTTACAGGTATATTTATACATACGTATTGTTTTAATATATATTAGGTTGTTCCGAAAGTTTCGTTCGTTGTATTAAGTATTGGACGCATAACATTTTTGTTTTACAATATATTATTATTTTATGTAGGATCCATTTTGGTTTATCACCTTCCTGCATTTCTCGTTTAATAGATGAGTCTGAATATTTATATAAATACTTTTGTGTGAAGACAAGGGAAGAAACTTTCGGGACAACCTAATGTTATCTTTGTTTATTATCATTTATTAGGATATAAAAGTTTCCGATGTGTTATTAACTCTCAAGCTAGAACTTCTCAACTATCTTATAATTTTTAAACATTATCTACTGTGCAATTAATACTGTTAAATGTCCTAATATTCTAAGTATCATTTACCGTATTATTTTCGTTAAATTTGTGTCGATAAAAGAAAACTGTCTTGTAATCGAGGTCTCAACAAATCGACCGCTGAAAATTATTTCATCCTAATTCTGATAACTTTTGTGCAAGCTTAAAATTTTTAAATATCGCACAACTTACGATAGAAAAATTGTATTCGTTAAAAAATTAACGTAGCTGGTTAAATACTTTTCACACCCTGAATTCACGTTAATGAACGAAAATTCTTCGGTATTTAAAGTCCGATTACAAAAGCAGAGAACACGAACGCACACGATTCCTCTGTTATGATAATCGCGATCATCCCCCAGTCGGATCTTCATCGTTCCAACAAGACACCATTCGTGCGAGAATAATCGAGCACACACGCAAACGAGGGCTACTTGATTTTCCATACGATTTATGCGAATACGATTGTGCGTCTCGGGAAAAAATGCTTTTCTTTCCCATTCTGCACGACTCACCCCTTGCCGTGCGTCATCTGGGACCCATCGGGACCTATTCGGGCCCACGTGCACGGAAAACGCTCAAAGGGTGGCCGTCTCTCTGTCTTTTTGTTCACAGGGGTGAACCAGCAGCCTAGTGTAAATAGAGATCGTTTCATGATTCTGTGGTGACGCTTTGTGGCCCTTTCGTCGGGATGTTTTATCGCGCAGGGCGATCGCAGAACCGGCAACAATTCGGAATCACAGGTTCGAGGATGATGGAACTCGTGGCTTCCGCTATGGTTTTGAAACGCCTCGAGGGTTGCGTGATTCGTTTACGCGGTGTTAATTTTGGAATTTCTGTGTCAAATTTTAATAACGACAGGGACAATTTGATTTTAATTTATTGATTGGTTAACGGTAAATATTCTGTTAAGGTATTACAAAAAAATTCTAATTTTTAAGTAGTACAAAATAATAGGTTATCTGTATTTAAATAATTCTTTAAGAATTTGCTTTTAATTATCGATGTATTTACCGTTTTAAAAAAATCCCAATTTTTTTAACAGTAATACAAAATATTAGATTAGGTATAATTTTTAATGTAAATCACTGTATTGTTTTTATTTTTAATTATCGATGTATTCACCCTTCTAAAGAATCCTAATTTTTTAATAGTATTACAAAATATTAGGTTGGGTATAATTTCCAGTGTAAATCACTTTTTTTGTCTTTTATTTTTTATCCATCTACTATAGCTTCCAGTAAACCGATATTAATTTCGAAACTAGCCTTACAATGCTTCAACTTCAACTTTTTACCACTTAAGAAAACTCGAAATCTATCGTCGGTATAATTTATGATTCTTAATCTCCCAACCTTCTTAATATAATAACACATTTCTTTGAAATCCCGGCTCCATCAACCTAATGGAGCTTCCGTGATTCCTCCGACACCCTAATCTACTCCAAAATTCTCTTTCTACCCTGGCATCGACTCTGAAAACCAACCACGTCGAGCAACTGAAAAGAGAAAAAAAAGAAAAAAGAAAAAAAAACAGGGAAAAAGATCGACCAAAGGTTCAATTAGAAAAATCCACGTTACGCAATATCATGATCAGCAAAGTCGAGTCAAGAGAGCGGGGTTTTGCACGCAATTTCTCGCAAGACGTCGAGAGGCCGAGCTCTCGAAACTGGTTCTTTTCTTTAATGGCATACGATGACGATTATGATGCTAATGATAACGACGTCGACCGCGACCGCGTGCACCAAAGGGGGAAAAGAAGAAAGAAAAATGAAAGAAAAAAGAAGGAAAGAAAAAAAAAAAAAGAAAAAGAATCACCGAAGTAATTTTCGTTATCGATTACCTCGCGTTCCATTCAAATTACCAGAGCCGGCAACGGTGACAATGTAAACCACTTGTATGAATGATGATGGCGAACATAAAGATCCGCTGATAAGATGCAACGAACGGTTAAGAAGCGCGAGACTGATGCTCTTATAATCGCGCAACAGGGCAACATTGTGGTGTTAATTAGAATGGAGGGCTTGTAATCGAGGGGGAAAGGGATGAAACGTGAAATCGACACGAGCACGCACCTATGATTTTCGAGATCATAATCGTTCCACCCTGGGGGAAATGGCTAATTAGCTTCGCAAACTGCGAACGCGGAAGCTCCATCAATTTTCAGCGGGTATACTTTGTAAATTGACGGAAGATTAGTCGAGGAAAATTGAGAATTTGTAAAAATTGGAATTGGTGGGTCTCAATCCTTTCGTAGTTAATGGGGGGATACAATGGTTGCAAAAAAAGAAATATTAGCGTAAGTGGATGCTTCTCAGTGGGACGGTTTTTTGATCGGATTTTACGTTTTGTTTAAACGACTCAATTTTGATTTTTGTAGTCGTGGAAAGGCGCTGTTAAAAAGATAGCTGAGTTTAATTATTCGTAAAAATGCTGAAATAAATATAGGGGTAAGTTAACAGTGAAACTACCAACGCGGTTCGTAATTTTTCATAAAAATTCTGTACATTTCTAATGGTTCCAGTGATGGTGTAAATTTCCAATTTTTGAATATTTTCTGGGATTTTCTGAGATTTTCTGGAATTTTCTGGGATTTTCTGGGATTTTCTGTAAAATATATGGTTAAGGGATTGTTTCTATAGCATCACGTATTTCTTTCAAATATCTATCATCGCAATTTCTTGATACAAATAAGTATACTTTAATAGTTGGTAGTTCTACTGTTAAAAAATTACTACTGAGACAAATACTCGCGATATAAAATGTAAATAGGATACAAATTATCCGCCTTAAATAATTTTTAACGTACATAAAAGCTGCAACGACTTTTTAAAATAATTTATATTTTTACGATGCATCAAGGTGGTCTTGGATTTTTTATACCAGAACGAGTACCTTTCTGTATCAGAATTGAAAGAAAAACCGGTAAATGTTGCATAAAAAAAGAATATTAAGCATTATTAAATAACAGTAGCATCATATCTCTATCTTTAATACTATAATCTAGCAATTGAGTGTTTCCAGTCGCATAAGTATCGCTTTTCGTATTTTTATTCCGCTCGAAAGGTTGGAAAGTACGTATTACAGTAAGATGAAAAGAGAAATCAAAAGAAGAGTGAATATTACTCGAAACAAAGAGGAGAATAGGGAAGAAAAAGGGTAAGATTTCCGGCGCTGAATTCAAGAAGCACACTACGACAAAATTGTCGACGATTACAATAATGATAATAATAAAGAGAACGATGATGACGATGTGGATGATGATTCGATCTTTTTCGTTCTCGCGGCAATCTCGTCTCGGGCTGCATACGGCAGCTGGTAGGTGCCCGGACGAGTATCCAGCTGATTCTTTATCTCCCCAATTATACAATCCTCTTTCTAATTGGCCGTCCGTTCGACCACCCTAACGAAAAGCGAAACCCTACCTGGCGGATTCTTTTTCACGCCGCCGGACGACTTCTGTTCGATTCGATCCTTCCTTTTTCCTTCCTAACAATCTATGGAGATGAAAGCATATCTTTCGATTATACCGAGGGAACCCGTAGCCGAAAAGAACATTTTTTTTTATGGGCGATTTTTCTTTCGTCCTGAATTTTTATAAGTATTTCCGAATAATTTTCTGTAATATTCTTCTTTGTTATTAATTCATTAAAATTCTATTTGATTCGATATTTTAAAGATATAAGATAATTTTTATGCATCTGACTATTGATTTTTCTTTGCTTTGGAAAGTTTTGAACTAAAAATTGCTGTAGATGGACCATGTGGTGTTGTCAGAGTAATAAAATTTAATAATACGGTGATAACTGAATGAAATAATGAAAAAATATATAGTTACGTGGGATCATAGAGGGTTAAATAATTTCCTAATTTTGGAACGTCTATTATTCCTAATTTCTCATTTCAATTTTACCTCAAAGATTCGTTTTTCTCAAAACTAGGAAAATAGTTTAAAGTAACAAACGCATGATTGCCGTGAATAAATTCCAAAGACCGTACGTATATAACAAACAATCAATCACAATCTAAAAAAAAAGCATCTACTAAAATTAAAAAAGAAAAAAAATAAATACTAAGCTTCTCCATAAATTTTGATTCTCTAAACTCCAGACCGAGTCGCTAACAACCCAACTTAGTGGTTGATCTCAATAAAACGACTTCGAAATAAACAATATAAAAAGAAAACCTTCTTTTCCCGAACAATTAAACAGCGATTATAAAAAGAGAAGCACACGAGCAAGAAGTCAAACACGCAACCCTCCCGAAACGTAAATCACGTTTTCACCGCGTGGGTAGGTGTGAATCAGCCTTAAGCCCACGAAACCGCCATTCATTAAACGCGACGCCGGGGCTCTCTGTGTAAACTAGTCATTTATACGCGGCCTTCATAATTGAACATCACATTAGCGGCCGCGATTTACAATTCGTCGAAAACTTCCTGGCAATTTGTATTCCGCGCTTATGCCCTTAATCCGTGATCGTTCGCGCAGGAATATTCTCGCACCGCAAACGTTGCAACCCCCTATGAATTAATTCGAGGATGACCATCTCTCGCTCGAACAACGCGGAGCATGTATTCCGTAAATTATGCGAATGGAGGAATTTTTTTTTTAGAAAATTTCGACAGGCGGGTTGAAACAAAATTATCGTTTCAAATGGTTCGTAAGTTATTCAAAAAGGCTGGAATAAAATTGAAAACACTGTTCTGAGCGTTAACAATGGCTATGTATTTTTATTTCGACAAATATCTTGATTTTTATGAATTTTAAATAAGGGTAGTTCGAAGAAGCTTGAACGGGGGTTGAGATAGAATTTTTGCTCTATGGGGTTCGTTGATTACCCGGATAGAATTTTTTTCTGGCAATTGAAAAGCTTGGAAACAAATATAGAAAGCTGAAACCTTTCGGAAAGAAGCGGAGAATGGTTGACAAATTTTTAAATCTATAAATATAAGTCTCTATCTCAAACGTGAGGGATAATAGTAAGGAAACTTTCAGTTTGACGGTTCTCTGTAATTTAAAAATTATTTCGAGCCACGCATAACATCTGTATCTTCTAAACATTCAAAAGACCACAATTATAATTGCTATGAAACACAAGTAAACTCGGAAAATCATTTTTTGAACGAACCAATGTAACTTCTTAATCGCAACCTTCTTTCGCTTCGCGAAAATAGTGCAAAAAAATTTGGGAAAAAATTCCAAGGTCAGAAACACCGATTTTATAATTAAATACAATATTGAACAAACAATTTAATCACGAATCATCCAGGATTTTGCAATCAGAACGCGAGGATCCAGTGAGAGGACACCACTTACGGAGAAAGGAACACCGCGTCGTTCCAACTTCCGGTTGCATCGTCGAGAAACGAGAGCAGCATCCGCACCTGTGGATCGAGCTTAAGCGAGCCAACACTCTATTCTCGCCATTCATTACCCGAGAAGCCGCGTTCTTAGGAACGATGCCTCAGGATCACGAGAAATGGGCTGACTAACAGGAAGAAAACGAAGAAAGAAGGGGAAAAGGATCAACGACCACGTCACCGGGGCATTTTTTCCCGAGGATTATAGCCTTTTAACCGGCCTAAATAGTTTCCATGAAATTACATGCTCGCATTCGAAAGGATACTTGGTTTATCTCGACGCAAAGATAGAGAAACGAGCCTTCTCGAGGGACTTTCTTTCCGAGGACGATCGTTTTCCTTTTGCAGCGATCCACGACGCGCGGTTTCGACCATTTGTAGTTTGATATATTAGATCGTGGTTGTGGCGAGCTGTAATTCAAGCGCGATTCCACTTTGGAAAATAAGATTAAAGGGGGAGGGAAAGGGGATCGTTAATGCTTGCGCGTTTCCTGTGCGGTAATTAACAAATAAAAAGAGGACGACGGGGTCTTGGATTCTCGATGATTTCACGCTTGAAAAATCGGTCGAATTATCTTGATTTTTTTTTTCATCATATCTTTTTCGTGTAACGTTTGGTCATCTGCGATTTGAATAAGCGTAAATTTTGGGGAACGAAGGTAAATGTATAATTTGTTCGCTGGGTTTTTTTATTTGTTTCTCTTTCGTTAAGGATCATATTTGGTTATTTGTGATTGGAATAATTGTGAATTTTGCAGAGACAGAGAAAAATAAGTGATTTATAATTGTCTCTGACTTATTTATAAATCTGTTTTAAAAATTACATTTCGTAATCTATGATTAGAATATTTTTAAATTATGCACAAGGAGAATGAAGATCTGTAAAAACCGAGCGACCTATTCTTAGCCACACACGAAGAAATATAATTTAAACGTTTAAAAATGAATCTAAAATTGGAATAAATAATCTTCCTTTCGGGAGACAAAGTTTCCCACTTAAAAAAAAAAAGAATAACGAATCTCGGATGTAAGATTGACGGACACCGATAAGAGATTCTACAAAGTATCGCAAGCTTCTAATTTTCCGCGTAGAAAATTAAAAATGAAGAGAAAACGTGAATTTCAAAATTATACAAACCGACACCCAGTAATTTCGAGGTTCGCCAAGAAACGAAGCGAACGATAGTTGGAAGAGAAGGGAACCAGAGGAAGAGTGGAGTGAACGGAAGCGGAGGAGAAAAAGGGAGCAAAGACATTTTTCCTTGGTGTTTCCACAGAACGACTCTTGCCGTTGCAAGAATGCCTTCGACTGCAACAATTACCAGTCGTAAACGCAACCTCTCTAGAATGGTTCCCCTGGTTGAGATTGAAATATGAAGGGGCAATTTTTTTTTCCCCGGTTTCTTTCCCTTCCTACTTATCCTTTACACGGCGATCAGTCGATGACAAGTTCAATTTCAATGGAACATCTTATCTTACTGTATTTACTATTTCTACTATTTTTTCTTTTTTCTTTTATATCTCTCGATCTTTTCATTTTGTAATTAAATCATCAATTTGAATATTGTCCTGAATTTTTAGTGTCTTATTTATTGGTTAAGGGAAAATTAATTTTTGTTAACCTATAGTATCAAGTGTAAGTGTTACGTTAAAAAATTTCTAAGTGAAAAATTAGTAAAAGAAACTCAGAAATATTTTAGAATTGTAAAAAAATTAAAATATTGTACGTTATTTCCAATGGCTCAGCAAAATCGAACTATGAACTTTGAAATAAATAAATTACGTAAATCACAATTCTTTTATAATTTTCTTCGTTGTGTAATTAAATCATAAATTTGAATATCGCCTTGAATTTTTAATGTTTTCTCTATTTTTCAAGAGAAAATTCATTTTTATTGTCGTATACCNCGAAAAATTAGTAAAAGAAACTCAGAAATATTTTAGAATTGTAAAAAAATTAAAATATTGTACGTTATTTCCAATGGCTCAGCAAAATCGAACTATGAACTTTGAAATAAATAAATTACGTAAATCACAATTCTTTTATAATTTTCTTCGTTGTGTAATTAAATCATAAATTTGAATATCGCCTTGAATTTTTAATGTTTTCTCTATTTTTCAAGAGAAAATTCATTTTTATTGTCGTATACCATCAACCACAGGTGTCACGTTAAAAAATATCTAAGCAACAAATTAATAAAAATAAAAGAAACTCTCATTGACATCTACAATATTATTCTCGAGCTGCTAAAAAATATTAAAAGAATATTATACATTATTTCCAACCGTTCCGCAAAATCGCAAATTCTTTCCTAATTTTCCCATTCGTAACACCGATAACATTATTCCCCGAACTAATTAGACCCCTTTGAGATTTTCCAAACCTAGCCAAACGAGACAGCAAGAGTATCGAGATTAAAAAAAAAAAAAAAGAAAATTCTAATTCATCCGCCGAGCAAAGAGGCCGAAACTTTTCACCGATAATTGGCGTGGAAAACTTCACTCTTTCCCGCCGCGAACAATAAAAAGACACCGGGTCTAAATGAAACAAAGATAAAAACGAAGGGAAGAGAGAAAAGGAAAGGTGGTCCCGTTTCTTGTAGACGCCGTGTTCTTGCACCCTTTGTTTTTCTCGAGCCTGTCTCGTGCTGCTTTTTCGAGCAGCCTCCACTTGGCAAAAACGGCGGCTCGTAATTGAGGTTTTAACGAGTGAAAATTTATTGAGGTGCCACTTCTTCGACCTGTGCTCGCCGTTTCTTGTTTTTTTTTTTCCCCGGTCCCTTTTTATCGTAGAACGGTCGATCCGTTTGCAATAAGAGCACCAAGGGGTAGGGACAGACATTGATTTTATATCGTGATCGCTCCTGGTTAATTAGGAAATTGTGCAAAAATCATCGGCGAAGAGTGGTATTAAATTAATGTCGGATTACGCGTTTGATGGATCTTTCGATCGCGTTGTAAACGAATCGAAACTTGCGGAGAGTGCCGGAAGGGTGGAAATGTAGACTGACTACAAAGAATTAGAAAGTTTGTGTTTGAGAATGAATTTAACAGTTCTCTCAGGAAATCAAGTGGTCGATGAGAGACTGATATATTTTTTAGATGATTGATTTGGAAAGAATGTGGTATTTTGTAGTTTGGAACACTTGTTTTGCAAGGGGTGGTAAAATGAAGGGTAGCTTGAGAACTGTGAAAGTAAAAATTGGGATGATAAAGATTTTGAATGTTTGAGAATTTTTAAATTTGAAAATTAGGGAATTTAAAGATCTAAATTGCGAGGAATATTTAAGAATATTTAAAAAATAGAAAATTAGAAGCTATGAATGGTTAAAAAATCACGAAGCTTAGGAATCTGATTGTATTTAGAAAATTTGAATAGAAATTGTGGGAATTTAATAATTGCAAAAATTAAAATTAGCAGACCGAACAACTAAGATATTTCAAAATTGGAAAATTGAAGTTACAAAAATTATAAACTCAGGAAATAGAACAGAAGGTACTTAAAAAACAGAAAATTAAAATCTTTGAATGCTTAAAAAATCACCAAGCTTAGAAATCTAATTATATTTAGAAAATTCGCATAGAAATAGTGAAAATTTAATAATTGCAAGATTAAAAATTAGCAGACCGAACAACAGAGATATCTAAAAACTCAAAAATTGAAGTTACAAAAACAGAGAACTCAGGAAATAGAGCAGAAGATACTTAAAAAACAGAAAATTAAAATCTCCGAATGCTCGAAAAATCACCAAGCTTAGAAATCTAGTTATATTTAGAAAATTAGCATAGAAATAGTGAAAATTTAATAATTGCAAAATAAAAAATTAGCAGACCGAACAACAGAGATATCTAAAAACTCAAAAATTGAAGTTAAAAAAACAGAGAACTCAGAGAACACGATGTAAGACTGCAAACATAAGAGGTAGATGGTTAGAAATTTGTGACGCTTGGAAAAAAAATGGCAAAGCTGAGGAATCTAACGAATTTTTTCCACAAAATTGACTGACGTTCATAGCAGAAAACCGTGCACACATAGACACGTGGTAAAGCAGTGTAAATATAAGAAAATATGCAAATATTCTTTCGCAAAGATGGTCACCAAAGCCAGCCGAGGTTCACAGGAAGTAAGGTGAAATTGCACAAGTGAAATCACATCGTGTACAACGGTTCTTGTTTACCCGTATTCATTAAAACGGAAAATATTGTCGGCGGAAAATGCACAGTTTCCCATCCACCGGACTCGATTTCGTTTCTTTTTTTCTTTTTTTTCACGCTCTTCTGCCAGTTATTACACAAGAATGATGCAATGCCGACGATTCCGAGGATTGGAATAAACGGTGAAATATATATTACCCGCAATTCCACTGTTTCTAACATTCCTTTCTTCAATTAATTTTATTTTGTTTTTTGTTAACGCAACAGAAGATCGAAAGGGAGTATAGAATCGAGCAAAAATGGCAGACATTCGTTCGATCAGAATTCTTTTATTGCCTGACCCGTTACGCTCCTCAATTTTTCACAAACTTTCGCTTCTTCTCTTTTTTCTCTACGTCGATTTCCTACTGACGATCTTTTAATGGTGATTATTGTTAATTTGAAAAAGTCTGTTGATATTCTTAATTTTTTTTAGACGACCAGCAAGATTGTAAGATTATAATCTGTGTAAATCGTGACGATACTTTGGATACATTAATATTTTACACAAAGATGTTCGTTGTTCAAGAAATATTCAAGACAAGTTCAAGACATTGAAATATATTATATTTTTTTTAACGCAATATTTAATGTAAATATGTACGCATTATTTTTTTAAAATCACGCAGAAATCTTAAAGACGCATCGTTGAAAATTGATCAAATTTGTGGGAGAAGATACACATTCGTAATTTCGATTCCTCTGGCAATGCTGGAGCAAAGGGTTGCATAATTGTTTATCCTCGAATCCGACTTGAAATATTTTTCATTAAAAGCTGGATATTTCAGAGGTCCCCGGGAAAAATTTTTGCCTCGTAGCTTTTGAAATTTCTAGTTTAATTATTTGTCTGGACTCTCTTCCACAGAGAAGTGTTCATCCTTTGTCCGAATCGCTCTTTTCAAAGCCTTGCAACACACGGTAACTTTAACGTCGAGAGACTAACTACTATTTTCCCCTCGTTTAATTCACTATTTCCTAATAACTCGGCGTGTATTCGTTTCAATTAGATTTAGAATCCCTTTCCTTCTCTGAAATTATACCAAAAAGCTGTTCCATTTTTCGTTTATTTCCCCACCTCTCCTCAATTTTTTTTTTTTCGTTTGCTTCGAAATGGCCACTAACGTGCTTCCAGCAGAAAGAACAAACTTCTCCTTCGTTGCTTCCCTTAATTATCTCCGTGATTTCCACGCTTCTTCAAACGTACCACGATAATTAATGTTCGCTTCGAAGAACCGACAAACTGTTCGCAATAACAATTAAAACATTACGGACATCATCGACGTACTACTCGAACCTTTCACTCTTGACCATTTTCTCGGATAAAAATATTAATTATACATTTTTTGATAAATAAGTAAAATTCTGGTCGCAGAGGATTAGGTATTTTCTTGTTCGATAAAAAAAGGAAAAAATGTCGGAGAAGCGGTAGAACTTATTTCAGTTCTTTTTTTATCCGTTTTCTACGGTACACAAAAGTATCAAAATTCTCTACATTGTAAGATCCTTCCATTAGTTGAATTTAATTCTGGATTCAATTTTACCACCCTTCGATTCTCAGCGCTTTAAAAACCTTCTTAACTACATTTCACCCCATTTCTTTTTCGAATCTTCTTCCTTCTAGACCAATAAAATCCACGAGATTTGTCTTTATCTTCATCCTTCAAACTTCACTTCTTTTTCGCTTTCCATCTTCTTCTTTTTCCGAATAACTAGTGCGTGGCACAATTCTGCTATTCCGATGCTTTCAGAACATCACCTGAACCTTTTCTCGTAAGATACCTTTTCTTTCAAAAATTGTTTCCAGTATTACAACACCTCTGGAACCTCGCCGAGTGTAAAAAGAACGCTTAATTTTATTTATAAGAGGCCTTTGCCAAATGCAAAAGAGAAAAATTTAATTTCTTCTGAATTTTTCCACGTAAAAGGTATGTTTCATAAAAATTCGACTACTTTAATATTTCCGGAAGAAAACAATATATCTTCTTCTGAATTCTTCCACACAGAAAGTAACTCCTTGCATTATTCTAATATTTCCAAAACACCACCGAATGCAGAAGAAGAAAATTGAGTTCCTTCTGAATTTTTCCACGGTAAAAAGCCTTTTCCAAAAAAATTCAACAATTTCAATATTTCCAGAAGAAAACGATTAATTCTCTTCCGAATCCCTCCACATGAAAAGTAACTTTCTCAATTATTTTAATATTCCCAAAACACCACCGAATGCAGAACAAAAAAATTGAACTCCTGAATTTTCCCACGATAAAAAGCCTTTTCCNTTTCTCAATTATTTTAATATTCCCAAAACACCACCGAATGCAGAACAACAAAATTAAACTCCTTCTGAATTTTTCTACGGTAAAAAGCCTTTTCCAAAAAAATTCAGTAATTTTAATATTTCCAGAAGAAAACAATTTTCTTCCGAATCCCTCCGCACAAAAAATAACTTTCTCAATTAATTCAATATTTCCAAAACACCACCGAATGCAAAAGAAGAAAATCGAACAATTTAAATATTTCCAGAAGAAAACGATCAATTTTCTTCTATTATTTCCTCCGCTATTTTAATGCTTCCAAAACCACCGAACGGAAAACAGGAAAAATCGAATTTCTTCCGAATCTTTCCACCTAAAACTCCTTTTCCAAAAACAAACTCCTTCCACGGTCCCACCGTCTCCACCGCTAAGCACAAACAAACACGATCCACGGTATTCTCACCAAATCTCACCAAAAACTCTCCCAAACAAACAACACCGCGAGCCACCCCTTCGAACCTACCCCCGGTACCTGGTCATTTTCACTCTCCATCAACAGCCCCTCCAGACATGCTCCTTTTTTTCCACTTCCACGAAGACAGCCACCACGAGAAACTTTCTTACGCGGTTCGCGCGAACGAGGGGTAGAAACATGGACGACAAAATGAGGCAGAGTGTCGAGCCAGTTCAATCAGCAGGCCCAGCTAGCCAGAAAAAAAGGGGGAGAAGGGGTGGTATGTTACAAGCCCCGAGTGCAAAGCAGGGATCCACCTCCTCGAGTTTTGCATCGACGCATAGGATAAGAGAGAAAAGGACAGGGAGCGAGAGATCGGGGGTTGGTCGTTTCGATCGGGGTGGTATCCCTTGGCTATGCTAACGCGGATGCCGAGTGGTCTTAGGGGAGGATTTTTTTCGTTTTTTCTCTCGTTTTTTTTTTTTTTCTTTCTTTCGGCGTACACACGTACAGGACACGCTCAACGACGATGGCCGAGTGTGCGTGCACGTGGACATATATACGTATAGGGTGGAAAAAGAAGGGAGAGACCATCTGCGTCCTCGAAAGGATACTTCTAACGGTTTCCGCGGACGAAGGGATCTCTGGTGGAATGATTGACTCGATCGTTTGCGAGGTTTCGCGAGTTTTGGGGTGGTATTGGCTATTTTCGTTTTTTTTATTTCGTTTGTAGCTTCAGAGTGATCCTTTTTATATTTGGAATATCGGTTCGTGTTCAGTTTCTGTATCTAAATTTTAATCGAAAATTAAACGTAGGAATCAATGTTCCAACGGTTTGTTTAATCGAAGGTTAAAGTAATATGGAGTAGTAAAATATTTGATCAAACCTAACGGAATTGTTGGATTTTAACACTGTTGCCTTAAAGTTTATGAAGTCTTAATCGTGCTCTCGTTTCTTTCAAGAATTACCTATTTATCGCTTATTTATTACGGTTATTAAAATAACCACTTGGCAGCTGATTCAAAGTTGCGTGTACCGAAATGATACTCCGTCGTTCCTCGTGAGGCGTCATTTGAAACGAGAAGGCTCGGTAGAGTCTTGCGCAAAGAATTTTATAAAGATACGAACGCTAATTTTCTTTATTAATAATCTTGCACAGTATTGTATCTTTAACTGTACTTCGACGAACGATCTCAGTCGACGCGCCAACAAATTTCCACCCCTTCGTCCAAGTCTGTATTCCTCTTCCTTCTGTCCACAGCGATTTCTCGACAGGTTTTCCTCTTTTTACTGAATTTTCTTCCACCTAGAGGCCCCTCTCACCCCCTCCTCGTTTCCCTGTTGCACACACACCTTGTATCCTCGCGCTTTTCATTCCTTTTTGCTCTGTTCCTCGCGTTCTCCTTTCACCGTTTACGCACGTGCCGTTCACCTGCCGTCATGTTCGATTCCATCGAGTTCTTTCGTTAAACAATTCTCTCCCCCTTCGTCGTACCTCGTAGGTTTTCAACTGTGCGGAGGTCTGGCTCGTTTCAGGCGCCGAGGATCAACGAAGAGATCGATCTCGGTCCTCGAGCTTGGTCCGAGTTCGTTTCTTTTTTTTTTTCTTCTTTTCTTCTTTTTTTTTCGAGGCTGTAGCGTTTGGTTTTGGACGTTCTCTCGGGAAAGGGATAGGTATTGGGAAGATTTAGATATTTTCTGGATTTATGATCGGTGTGATTTTCCGTTCTTTGTCGAGAACTATTTAATTTTAGATTTAATTGGTGGAAATATTCTTCTAATTTCTTATTAAC
>SMSQ01024402.1:29920-44442 GCA_019453375.1 Ctenoplectra terminalis | reverse complement strand
TTGGTCCGAGTTCGTTTCTTTTTTTTTTTCTTCTTTTCTTCTTTTTTTTTCGAGGCTGTAGCGTTTGGTTTTGGACGTTCTCTCGGGAAAGGGATAGGTATTGGGAAGATTTAGATATTTTCTGGATTTATGATCGGTGTGATTTTCCGTTCTTTGTCGAGAACTATTTAATTTTAGATTTAATTGGTGGAAATATTCTTCTAATTTCTTATTAACATAATGGAATGTTTTTTTATAAAATGAACGCCTGCAAAATTTTATGATCGGTATGATTTTCTGTTCTTTATCGAGTACTGTTTAATTTTAGATTTAATTGGTGCAAATATTCTTCTAATTTCTTATTAACATAATGGAATGTTTTTCTATGAAATGAACCCTTGCAAAATTTTCTGATCGGTATGATTTTCTGTTCTTTATCGAGTACTGTTTAATTTTAGATTTAATTGGTGGAAATATTCTTCTAATTTCTTATTAACATAATGGAATGTTTTTCTATGAAATGAACCCTTGCAAAATTTTTTAATCGCTGTTTTTAATCATTTAAAACCTCCTTTTAATATAATCATTTTGTATAATCGCTATCATTGTGCTATCCTAATTCTCTCAGTACCCAATGTATACAAAAAAGATAAATACCTAAACGAACAAGTCTCCTAATTTTCCCCGAGTCCCACACGTTTCGCGTACATTAAAACCTACCATTCCCCAAGGATTTTCGCAAGGACCTAAAACGAGCCACAACATGAAAACACCGAAAAAAGAAAAAAAAAAAAAAGAGAGAAACATCTTTCCCCCGTATCAAAGAAGACGAGAATATTCCAAGGGATGATGTCGACGCAGATGAAGCACCTAGCGTCGCTGGGAAACCCGTCAGTCAAAAAAAGCGGCAAAAAAAGAGTCAGCTGTCAGGAATGGCCGCAAAAGCAAAAGCCACGAGGCATTGTGAGCGAAGAAAGACAACGCAACCTCTTACTCTATTCCAAGAAACGAACAAGAAAGTCGCAACGCCTCCATTAAACGTATTAAACAGAAAAATTCCTCCACAATACACATATACACACACAGACGCAAAACTAAACCAGCAAAAATAGAACAGATAAACAAGGCTGAAGGGAAGAGGTTCAAAGAAATTCGCCAATATTTAAAAACGAAAGGAAATTACGCGAGAAGCAGGGCCAAGAGGGAAGATACGCTATCAGGATAGGGTGGGCGAGGTTGGGGGGATGAAATCACTTTAGAAAAAGGGCCAAGAAGAATGCATAATGCTGCCGGAAGGATGGAAGTAACCAGAGAAAAGCGAACCGCGATAGAAACAGGCCAAAAGAAAGGGACGGAGGATGAAGAGGGGTGGGCGTAGAGGGTTGGAAGGTCGAAGAAGAAGAGGAAGAAGGAGTACGAGGAAGAGGATGCTGATGAGAACGGCGCTAACGATTCCTTAATGAAAGCTGAAGCAGAGGGCCGCCTCGAGTTTCGTCAGCGGCCTGGATTCTTTTACATCGTTCCGCCCTGGGTGTACAGGGTGTTTCTAAAGTAAGTGGCCGGACTTGCGTTCCACTGGCTTCGAGGGTGAAACGAGGAGAGACATTTTTTTGTCCAAGAAACTGGTTTAGATGTACCTTTTTCCATTTTCTTTTTTTTTTTCTTTTTTCTTCTTCTTCTTCTTCCTTAGATCCCGAATCCTTTTCAGTGTTAAATTTGAGCTCGAATTTGAAAATTTCGCCGGGACCACCGACGCCGGGAGTTAACGCTGCCTGCGCGATTCAATTTTGCACTCGGTTTAATATTTTCGTAAAATTGAAACGAAGATGACGCTGAAGCGACTTTTGTTTCGGTGTCGCAAATTTTACAACTTTAAAACCGTGGAATTTTTTAACTCCGAAAAGTGTCATCCGAAGAACGGAACAATAAAATCTAGCAATTACTTCTCACTTTCAACGCGTGGAATTTTTACACGCGGACTTGTACTTTCATCCGCGCTTCGAACACAATTTCTCTTCAAAAAAGTAATAATTTATTGCTTGTATAAATATTGCACAATTTTTTATCCACAACTATCTATCATATACTTTTACATAATCTTTCGAAAGATAAAACAAGATATTTCTAATCGAGACAATTAAAAAAAATAAAAAAATAAAAAAGGAGAAAAGTATCTGCAACATTTAATTCATAAAATTCGTACTTCTAACTTTAACTAGCTCCGTTAAATTTGTCACAAAAAAAATAAGCCTCGGTGACAATTGGTTTACTAAAAAAAAACATTTAACACACAATTGATACTATTACGAGAACTAAATTATTTTTTCTCAGAAAATCTCTACACATTCGTCGATTAGCCTTAGCAGGGCTGGCATTAGAAACCACGGTCGCATTAATACACACGTGTTGCGAATAATTATGTTTCTTCAAGAGAGAGAGAAAGAGCGGGAAAAAGAAAGAGAAGAATCGGCGGCACAAAGTGCGAAAAGATACCATTAATTCCAGAGTTTGTCAGATACCACAATATCGTTCAAGAGGGGAAAAAAGGAGCGATAAAAGAAGTTCGAAAGTTATTCAATCTGCGCGGGGCAAATGGAAAAAGTTCCTTGACCGTCCGGGGACGCGAAATTTGCGAAAAAATCACGCGCGATTACCTTGAATCGCCACAGTGCCATTTTTTTCTTCGTTCCTTTTTTCCCTTTTTTTTTCTTTTTTTTCTTTATTCAAACCTGTCTGCGAAAGTGTCCGCACTGTATCATTTGCAAAACTCGTTTCCCGCGACAAAGTAATAATTCTTGCAAATTATAAAATCGAAAATACAGATAAAAGCGCAAAGAAGCAAAGATAATTTAACCTTGGTACGGATCTTGGGTAATTTTTTATTTCTGCGTGTTTTTTCAACCCTTTCACCGAGCGATGCGACAAAAATAAAAAGGAAGAACATTTTTCAGGAAATGTGAAATGAATTTTTTGATGTTAAAAATTAATCGTTTCGTTAGGTAGTATTAAATAATAGCGTTACAATTTTTTTTTTTTGCAGAAAGTATAGACGTTTTACGATTATTTTAATGGCGCAAATTTTTTGGGCGATACGCGTAGCGTTGCTGCTTTAATTTGTTGTTTCTTTTTTAATTTTCTAGCAGTTTCGCGAAAATATTTCAAGTCTACGCCGAGGAACGGTAGAAAGTTTTACGCGCGACCAAGGTGCTTCCCGACGGAAGCTCGACAAACAAAACTGAATTTCTATTTATCCTGAGATCGTCTAAATTTTTTTTTCCCCGTCCTCTGTGTTTCTGTTTCTTCGCGTTGTGCAATGTTCACGCTTGTTTATTTGTTTACGGGTTTAATCTCGATTTAACTATGTCGCGATAGCTGTATATCTTTCTAGCCGAGCATTATTCGATATGGAAAATTATGTAAACGAAGCGTGACCGATTTCAAAATTTCGCGATAGATTCCTTTTTTGTGTGTTCAACGCGCGATATCGGATATTTCTTGATAAAAGTTATCTTTAACGAGCATTCTCTTCGGTATACACCAATAATGATTCCATTTAAACGAATAAAAATGACCCAGTTCTTTTTTTCTTTTTCACGAACAAAAAATGTTCTAGAAATCTTAAACGCTGCAATCTACTGGCGACTGAAAACTAATTAACACTACGAACTTTCTCTGCAAAATTGTTTTAAGAAGTTCAAAACACCCTGTACATTATCAACAGCGAGAATAACCAAGAAACAAAAATTGTTTCTCGCAATAAAACCGGAAAAGGAGTTCGAGAGATTTTAAAAGAAGAGAAACTAATTAATTCAATGAACTTTCTTTGCAAAATTATTTTAACAACTTCGAAACACCCTGTACATTATCAACAGCGAGAATAATCAAGACACAAAAATTGTTTCTCGCAATAGAAAAGAAAAACGAGTTCTGGAGATCTTAAAAGAAAAAAAAAAGAATTAATTCTATGTACGAACTTTCACTGCAAAATTATATTAAGCTGGAAACACCCTGTACATTATCAACAGCGATAGTAACCAAGAAATAAAAATTGTTTCTCCGAATGAAACAGAGAAAAAAAGGGGGAGAAAGAGACACGCGAGAGAAGAGAACAACTGAACTCCACTTAATGCAATCGTTTCTAAATTGCATCGGCCGGAGTGTACCTCGTCCATAAAGCAACTTTAAACCTCCAATAATCGAAGAAACCGAGGGGGAAAGCGACGCATTAATCGCACGGATCGATCGTCATTAATTTTCAAGCGGCTTCGAGGACGGAGAGCCTCCTAATTCCGCGATGACGAATGAAAAGCTGGCTTTTCCGCCAATTTTCCTCTCGCTGGAGGCTCGACGAGCGTGCCGCAACCCCTATTCCTTTCTCTTCCCTCCTCCTCACTGTCGGTGGAACACGAGACCTTCGCTAAAGGACTTTTTAACAGGTCAAGTTTCAGAATCTCGGTGACGCACAAATGGAATTACTCGGCGAGAAAAAAGCCTACCACCCGGCTTTTCAACCCCCTATTGGACGCCTTTGCACCATGGTGTAGGAGACGCGGATTCACCTTGAATCCTAACCACGGTGGAGAATTTTAGAGGCGAGAAGAGATATTCGGAAGAAGCAAAAATGCGGATCGTTGAGATTTAAATTAAGTAGATTAGTCCGGAGGGGGCTGCTTGGGGTAAAATTGGGTGAGAATTTAGAGAAAAATAGAGGGTTGAATTTTCCTATGTCAGCTACTTATGTCAACATACATTTCTTTTCTTTAAAAGATGCTCGATTTTCTTCACCTGAGAGTCTCTCGTTTTTATAACACCAAAACCTACTTCTATCAAAGAAATTTGGAAAAATACACGATACAGGAGAGTCGAATTTTAGAGAAAATCACGGAAGATACTGAAGAATACGCTATTAAAAATTTACAAAATTTCTTTGAGAAAGTACGAACCTCCATTGTTACAATTCTAGCAACTTTAATCTCAACTAACGTTTTATCATCATTAACATGAAACTAAAAATTCTGCAACGATTCTGACGGTTAAAAATGAAGATTAAAAATACGAATCGAATACAGAAGCTGTCACTATTGTCAAAGATTAAAATAATACAATTACAGAATAATATTACATCTTAAAAAAAAAAAAAAAAGAAAGAAAGAAAAAACCCTGGCAAAGACAAGAAGAAAGGACAGAGGAGCTCGATAATTTGAAACATCGAGGCGGGAAAAATACAGGAGGGCCGACTGCAAGGGGTAATTAAGGGTGGGAATATTGAAAGGACGAAGGTATTGCAGAAGGTGCGAAGCAACGCGAGATAAGAGCCAAGAAATAGAATGGAAACGGTGAAAAATAAAAGCAGCGAGGTGAAATAGAGAAGCGAAGAGTGAAACAGGGCGAGAAAGATATAAATAAAAATAGTAAGGAAAGGACAGAGGGAACGGGGGCGTGTAACAAGAGGGAAAATAGAGGCAGAAAGATCGAGTCTCGATTGTATCGTTTATTCCTGTGTTCAGGACAGCCGATTATTTTTCTCCTTGCACCGTGTCCCGGAGTCTTTATTGTGACAGCGCCTTATTGTCGTCCACTTCTGGAAAATTGCGCGCCATGAATGCGCCTTTAAGATCGTCGGGGTCAGTGGATCTTCTGCCTGATCCTTCGGGATCCCTTATGTAGGGACTACGTGAGAAGATCGCAGGGAATCGACGCGACACCCAACACCGACGGGATTTTTCTTTCTCGTATTCCATTTCGAGGACGTCGCTTTAAGAGGGTTTTCCAACTTTCTTTTTTTAACCATTTCTTTACAAGTTTTTAACTTGTATTATAGGAAATATTAGGAAGGACCAACGCAACGTTTCAGATCGTTCAAGTTTTAATAACATTTCTGCAGGATCGATGTAACGTTTCAAATAATTCAAGTTTCGATAATATTGGTCGAAGATGTTCATGTTCGACGTCGTTAAAATTTTAATAATATTTGTCGTTGAATATTAACGCGTTAAATGCTCGAGAAATATTCGTTTAGGCGTTATTAGTTCGATTTAAAAAAATATGTTACGATTCATTAATAGGGTTTGCTAAAATATATTGAAGATACGATTTTACTTTGCTGGGTGTAACAAGTTTCTTTTTAACAGCTTCGCTATTTTTTCGACCAAATGTTTTCGAATTCGTATCGCGGCATATAATTTAAGGGAAAGTTGTTAATGATATTCATGGAAGATGGATATCATCTGGAAGGTTCGTAATTTGGATGGACGTTGTTTTAAGAAGATCTCAGAAAGGTTTGTCGTTTCTTTAGAAATTTTTTATCTGCGTTATTGGAAATATCAGAATAAATGAATATTGTGTTTGGAGTCATTGTAATTTTAGTAATATTGATAATCGAATATTAATAATATCGATGGAAGGACATAGTATTTGAAAGCTTCAAAATTCGAAGACATTCTTTGAAAAGTGTTCTAGAAAATTTTTAAACGATTTCTTTAGAAGTTTTTAATCCACGGTATTGAAAGTAATAATGTTTGAAATGTTTGATATTTCATTTAATTGGATTAGAAAAGGAAACACGGACTACTGGAAAAATTTTGAAATATAGGTATTGATATAATTTAACCAATTTAGAGGAATTTTGAATTATTGAAGTCGATGAGTTGGAAGCTCTCAATCCAAAATTAACAAGTATTAATAGTAATTAAAATTATTCCAATTTATCGATTCACCGAAACTGGGACACCTTTTATCCCTAAGACTTTTAGGGGTAGTTAGAAGTGTTCAATTAAGAGAAATTTGGAGTTGGCGAGAGTTTCATAGATTTGCCCGAAGCGGAATCGTAATCTTCGTAGCCGAAAAGCTCGGCGATGGTTCTGGAGGAAAGTGTTACGCTTCGAAACGAGTTTTAGACATCAATTATAATCGTTCATAATTATACAATATACTATCAATCGCTAAATTCTTCAGTATCCGCGCTATAATCAGCCCTTTTCAATCATTAATAAACACCAACGACGACTATTCGCCCAAAATAATATCAGGGAAAATTTAAACATATATTCAGTAAAAATATTAAAAATAGAAATTCTGATTTATCCTCAAATTATTCAGAAGTGTTTTAAAATTGAAAATCAAGCTCGAGCTAAATTTAAGAATACTTAAAAATTATTCAAAAAATTGATGTACCATATACTTCAACTATTCCCTAAATTCCTAAAAAAATAGTAACAATGAACTTCAATTTCTTCGAATACACAGCAAACACTTCTAAATAATTAATAAATCAAGACCGCGAAAATTGATCCAACGAAACAAAGCGACGAAACAATTTCGAAAGATGTTATCTTAATTAAAACGATTAAATTTCCGAACATCCTCTAACGCCAATAATAAATTTCATCAGAAGATGAACTCGGAATAATGCGATGCAATTAATCGTTGAATCTCTACGCGAAATCTCGCCAAGTCCATTTGGGCGGGAAATATCAAAGTCGAGGAGAAGTCGAGCGCCGTCGGCTCGAAACTTGCGATTCGATTTCTGATCGAAAGTTTTGCGGTGGTAACGAGAGGGAAGTGCATCTGTCCCTTAACCACGAGAAAAGGAGAGGAAAAAAAAAGAGTTTTTATCACGAGCAGAATTCGAGAGGAGCTACCTGCGGGGAGGAAAGCAGCGTGCCGAATGAAATTTTCAGTCGGCTCCGGGATAGAATTTTCAATCAATTTGGAGAGCGACGAAAGATCGGCGAAACCACCGAATCGATCCCTATATTCTCCACGAAATCCATTGCTGTTCGAATCTTTGACCCGATTTGAAGCAAAGAATGTTTGGCAAGCGAGGAATCGGGTTGTTTGGGGTGGCGAGAACAAAGGGGTGGAAATTGTGCGCTTACGAGGGTAAAAAAAAAAATAAATCTGGAAGAGTGAATTTATTTGAAATTATTCCGATTTAAATTAGAATTTTTCAACATTAAATTTTAGTTCATTGTTAAATTAAAGCGTCCGCTGTATTTTTTTACTTTGGCACCTGTTAGTTTTAACATATATTTTTTTTAAATAGTATTTTGATTAAAAATAGAAGAATCCTGTGAATTTAATGGAATTTAATTTTATAAAGTGTGTAGAAAATATTGAGGACTTAGTTTTCGAGATTGGAAATAGTCGAGAGACTATAGGACTCGAATTTGAGCTCACTCTTGACTCATTTCAAATTGCGAAATACCTACAGCAAATGTTTGAAGTTAGACATTTCGGTTCGATGCAACATCCGTTAGAACGTCTAAGAATGTCGCTGGTTTCGTTCTAAGAAACACGTGTTTAAGCTGTGGACACTGTTCTAAGAAGACAGAGGCAACCTCCGACGAAAATTATACCGTACGACACTAAAAAGGCTGTTAAACCCAACTAACCCTAATTTATAACGAACAAATACGACGAATAACACAAAATTTCCTAAATAGTCTCACCTAAATTTTCTTTTCCGATCCAATTTACGCGCAACACTTAAAAACATTCACTCGTCTCCCAATAATCCTCGGAACCTAAACTCTGTCCATTCCAAATTACACGCTTAATTAATTTACAACGAAAACATCGAAGAACTAAATTTCTCCAACCTCTATACCCAATCTTTTTCAAAATCCAGACCTTACCGATTACAAAACTAATTAGAACAAAAGTTCACTAAAATTCACTCTTGCCTCGATATTAAATAAATTCACAATATTAAAAAAATATCCATCGCAAAGAGTTCACTTTTACTTCGACACGATCCAAAAAATCCTACTTATTAAAACCATTAACTAATATTAAATTCTCCAACTCTCCGACCACAAAACCCATCGTCAACACCTACCAACCCCTATCACTCTAATTCTCCATCCAACAACCCCAACCCAGCGAAACAAGCCTACCATTTCTACTCACTTCCACGGAACCACCCAAACAACAACATAACCTGCCTGAAATCCATGATTTTCGCGGCGTAACCTTGAAACAAAGGAAATATTCTCCTTTACCTTGTCGTCGTCGTGAGGGGTGGGTGGCGTGGGCGGTGTGTACATGCGGGGCGCGTAGTCGCCGATCGAGGAAGCGCCACCGGTGGACGAGCCTTGGCTTCTCGGCGGGCTCAGATCCGGAATGGTCGCATGATAGTCCTGCAGCCCGGTGGGTATCACCCCCGTAGGAACCACGGGACGATACTCCATCGCGCGCAGCTCCATCCTCTTCTCTGGGTGTCTTCCGCACACCGTTACCTCTTTTCACCCGTGATGCCAAAAATCTGGTCCTCGTGTCCGTCTTCGTGATCGTCCTCGCGATGATCGTTGCCGTCTTTCCCGACGATACCGTACTCGTCCCGTCGTGGAATGGAACAACGGCTCGACCTTGAAGCCAACAACCACTGTCTCGATTCGCCAAAGTCTCAGCTGCGACCTTGTCGGACGCGGCGTTTCAACGCGATTACGAGTCTCATAGCACAACGATATCACACTGGACACTGGTTGGTGTTACGATCCTCTTCGAAGGACACCCTTCGTCAACTGTCTCACTCGGTCCGTTCCTTGATCATGGATGAGGTATCTCCTTGGCACTCGTACGGAACGAAACGACGATACTGTTGGTTTCCGATCACCCAAAAATTAACATGTGCATGCACGGACGGCTTCGGTTCTCTGTATGTACGTGTCTGTTTCTTTATTTCCTTTTTTTCTCTCTCTCTCTCTTTCTCTCGCTTCCTTTCTATCACTCGTTCGTTCATCCGTCTGTGGCCACCGATATTTTTTTTTTTCTTTTTTTTTTTTTTTCTCTCGCGGACCTTGGACAAAGGACGTCGAGGCGAGGCAGAAAGTTCGCCTCGTATGAAACTGGTCGCCTATAGAGGACGTAAGCAAGCAAGATCTTTTCTCTCGGGCACACTCGACGACGGATGGGTTCCGGTAGCTCAGGGTGATGCTCACCCCTTGGCTACTTTTTGCCGACTGAATGTTTTGCGCCGCCGTGGCGGCCCTCGGAGCGGCTGGAGCGTGTACTACCCCCACCCTGACCGACGGAAACCGAGTGCTCTCCTCTCTTGCTCTCTTTCTCTCTATCTACCTACTTGCCTCTCTAATATTCCCTCTCCTTCTCTCTCTCTCTTCCTCCTGTTCGTCTCAACAGAGTCGTTCCCCACTACTTGTTCAATGGTTCTCGCTCTGCTACGAGTAGCTAGAAAGAGGGAACTCTTCGTGGTGGCGAGGAGAGAAAGAGTAAATGATATTGAGAGGGAGAGAGAGAGAGAGGAGAGGTTTGAAGAGAGATAAAGAGAGATAAAGAGAGATAAAGAGAAAGAAACATGGACTAGGCGCATACGTGAGAGGGGTAGGGAGGGATAATTAAGCGGGCATATCGCGTCCTCCGTATGGTCTGCTCTCTTCATCCTTCTTTCTCTTATGCTATACCCACTGGACGTATCTTCGTCTCTGTCGATACCCCCTCTGCCACGTTCCCTTCTAGCCGCTCTTTTTCCTCTCTGTCTCTTTTACCCTCGCCTCGGAGACGGAGCGTCTATTTTGTCCGGGTGCAGGGTTCTTCTGTTGCTTGAAAATCTGCTTCTTCTCCTTTTTTTTTTTTCTTTTTTTCTCTCTCTTTTTTTTTTTCGTTGTACTCTATGCGCGCACACGTACGTACGTAGAGGAGGAAGATCCGGTGAAAGGATTTCGAGCTGACGATATCTTTTTTATTTTATTTTTTTTTTTTCCACCCCTGTTAGGTTTTTTTCTTTTGGCAGCTTTTTCGAATTGCTTCGGGGACAGTGATTAGCGCGACAGGCGATATCTTCCGGGAGAATCTGTTGGTTCAATTTGAGGAAAGTTCGTTTTCTTTCGGTTCGGAGTGATCAGGGGGTGGCTCGTTTGGGAATATTGCGGAGAAATTCGGGGTCCGGTTTTGGAATACGGACGACTGTTGGGGGTGGACGAGTCAATATTGGCCATGGACCTTCGTGGTAAAATTGATATTGCTTAAAATAAGAGGCCGAGCAGGGTTCAACGGGGGGGTTAATTAAGCGGCCACGTTGACTGCCCTCTTCCCACCCTCTGTCCTCCCTTTCTCGCCCTTTATTTTATCAAACGAACCCTGTGAAGACTTTGAACTACACAATTTTCCTGTTTTCTACTCTTTCGGCACGAGGTGTGCAGCAGCTTCGGCCTTTTGTATAATAATTTACTAATTAATAATATTGGGGAATTTATAAAGTATGAATTTTAACTTGGTGACTTCTGTTAGTTTTCATAATATTTAATCCAGGAAACGGTTAACAATGTATCTAAAAAATAAGCTCAACGTGTGTATGTGTAATTTACTAATTTAATGGTCGGTAAATAAGTTCCAGAATAAATATAATAAATTATAAACTGTAGTTTATAGAATTCTGTTTTATAAACAGTTTAAAAATTTTTAAACGATACATTAATTTTAAAGCGAAAGAAAATAGAACTCTTTCGAGAGATAAATATAATTAGGTCGGATAAATGATTGAGTAAATTTCGAAATAAATATAGCAATGAAACTGCAATAAAATAATTGCGGAAAAATTTTAAAAAGAGAGAAAAGAGATCACAGTTGCTTAAACGAGAATATTATCTTCTAAAAATGGTGCCAGCGAAGGGACCCGATCTTCAACATCAATCCTAATAAAACTCTAACCAAATTTCGGGGGCAAGAATGTCAATCTGAATTCAGAGGTTCGCGTGCCTCCGAGTTTCCCTCTTTCGTGCAACATCTTTTGTTTCCCTGGCCTCTCAGTCGGTCCCTCGTTTCGTGTCACTCGTTTTTAGACGTCTCAAGATACGTCTAAGATACGAGACTCCTCTTTCACCCGGCGCGCAATCTGGCAGCTCATTTACAACATTTTTCGATGCAACGAGAATCTAACGAGCGGTCTCCGTGTTGCTTATCTTCTTCCTCTTCTGGAACTGATTCCTCCGTTTCTTTTTTTTTCTTTTTTCCTCTTTTCGTCCTCTCTGGTAAAGACTGATAAGAGACAGTTGGTTTTAATAAAAACTCAGAGAAAAGGGTCCATCAACGAGGCTTCCAGATGTGTTCGGTTATTCTGGTTGATCCGTAATTATGTTATGTAACCATCCGAGCAGTGTCCCGTTGGATGGGTTCTCTAATTCATTTCGATGAATAAATTCCCAAGAATAAACACCCTTACGTCAGAGACCTATATATAGTCTTATTATTATTAAGTATTTAGTATAATTAGGTATTTGGTGCAATAAATATTTAGTACACTAAATTATAAATATTTAATTTATAATTATTTGGGTATTAGGTGTTGTAGGTATTTAGTATAATAAATATAAGTATATAAATACTTAATAAAATAAATATATTTACAATACTAAATACCTAAAACATCTAATATCTAAATAATTATAAATTAAATATTAAAAAATTGAAAATTAAAATATCACATCGTTTATTTGGCTATTTTTGCAATTTTAATGTTAACGTACAGAAATTTAGCTTTCAACTCTGCTAGTAAGGGTATTTAGTATAATAAATATTTATTACAAATATAAATATAAGTATTTATTATAATAAATATTAGAATAAATATTATAATAAATATCCTTACTAGTAAAGTTGAAAGCTAAATTTGTGCACGTTAACATTAAAATTGCAAAAATAGCTAAATAAACGATGTGAAATTTTTAGTAAAAATTCATAATTTAAGATATATAATTTTCTGTGATTTTCTTTAAACAATATCGTTATAGATTTGTTTCTCTGGTATTATATATTCCCTGGAATATTTATTACTATGGTTTCTTCGGTAAAACGAGTATATTTTAATTGTTTTATTTTGCTTCTTGCACTGAGTTTATGGCGGATCCTCGTAGCCTAACTCGTACGGATTGAAGCTTGTAGTTGTAAATCCCAGTTGTAGCAAGACAGAAGGCTAGATCTCTTCTCTTGTTACGTAACTCTGTTATGTTGAGTAGCAGAGATTTTTCTAGTCGTCTCCTTCGGAGAAATTTGAACGAAAAAGTGATCGAATACGGAGAGGATCCGCGATGACCTACCGCAATCAATGTCGAAAAATACCGTTCGCCTCGTGAATATTCAATGGTGTTCTTGTTGATGTGTCAGAAGCAAAGGATATTAAATTCTATTTTAGAGCTGTTAATCTTGTTTCTCTGTTCTTTATTCCTCGATACCGAAATTTAGAATTCCTTCTTTCTTTCTTTTAATATTACTATTTATTTATTAACAGAATAAATCTTCCGAGCAAAAGAAAATAAGAATAGAATAATACAATTATTAATATTATTATTATTTAAGCAATCTCTGCTTTTAGCATTTATGTTACGCTAAATCTGGTTCTACTAATAATTAATTTAGTTTTAAGAATTATTATTATTACTATAGTCAGTATTTTCAGCTTCAATTATTTAACCTGTGCCAAATTTGGTTCTACTGATAATTAATTTAGTCTTGAGAATTATTATTATTACTATTCTGACTATTTTCAGCTTCCATCATTTAATTTATACCAAATCTGGTTCTATTGATAATTAATTTAGCTTTAAGAATTATTATTATTCCTATAGTCAGTATTTTCAGCTTCCATTATTTAACTTATACCAAATCTGGTTCTATTAATAATCAATTTAACCCTATCAAAAATTATTACCACAATTATTATCTCCCTTACGCCGTACCTAATTCTATCGATAAATTCAAAACTCAATTCACTCGCCTTAATCCAGTCTTATTAAAAATTATTTCACGCTACAGAAACGAAACAACCGAATAAAACAAACCAAAAAAATTCCTCCAAATTTCCTTTCAATCTTCCAAACTTTTTTAATCGACCAACGTTTCCTCGAAGAGAACACGTCCAAAGTCGCTAGAATCGTTACGCAACCGGTCTCCAGCAACCCCGGAAACCATGGACGATCCAAATTTCCTCAAAGAACCCCCCCTACAGAAGAAAAACGCAGAGTCACAGAAGCCGGCCTTCTGTTCTTCTCCACACCTAAGGATCCACAACCTGGTGCAAAATGACGCATCGTTTTCCTCCTGTCCAGCTTCCCTCCAACCTCTCCTCGTCTCACGAAGCACGTGGCTCTGTATCATCAACGAAGACTCAAAATTTGTCAGAAACTTCTACCCCGTAATTCCTCCAATTCCAATTTCTTAAATTCATCGATTGTTTCATCTTCCCAAAGGCTCGTCTAATTCTTCCTCTCGCAACGAACTGTTTAACACCTTTTTTTTCCCCGTTCCACCGCTTTTTTTTTCTATTTTTCACAGTGACGATAAAAAGAGGGGTGCCATTTTTTTCGAAGCAACAGAGAAGAACAGGATGATTCCGGCGCCACCGAGAAAAACTACGATGCCACACTAATAGTCTCCCTTCTCTCCATCTTTTTTTTTTTCCCCTTGCAACGTTAACTTCTTTTCTTTTTTTTTTTCTCTCCAGCTAAACGCACTGCGACGACTCAATTCGTCTTTCCCTCCGCCCTTCTCTCTTCCCTTCGCGCTATCCGTGGTTGACCGACTTTTTTTTT
>SMSQ01024402.1:0-14312 GCA_019453375.1 Ctenoplectra terminalis | reverse complement strand
GTCTCGTTTCTCTTTCATTTTTCTCTCTCTGTGTGAAAATAGTGCCTCTTACCGTTCGTCCTTTTCCCGATTTCGTCTCGGTTCTTCGGTCAGCGTCCCGACATTGGGAGCGACTTCTAAATTGCGAGATTTTCTTTTCGTTGAAGAGGAACCGGGTGAATAAGAGATTCGAAGGAGACATTAAATGACGTTGAAGAGCTTGGAATTGGAATTATTGACCGAAGATCTGAGCCTGACATTTTGGAGTCCTTTTTAATACTGAAATTACCGAAGATTAAATGTGGAATAATAGGTATTTGAAAAGGGAAAAATAAAAAATAAAAAATATTCAAAATTGCATCCTAATAAGTTCACACAATTTTGATGCAAGAGTTACGAATCAGTTATTTGATTGATTTAATAATTTCAGTGTTAAAGTATTCGTTTTTTTAATTTCATAGTTCGCGGTTTAACACTGAACCTACCAAAGCGGTCAAACGACGGTTTCGTAATTTCTCGTCCAAATTTTGTAAATTATTAACGGTGCACTTTTGAATATTTTTTTCTGATTTTTCGTTAAACATACGATTAAAGATTTGTTTCTCTAGCATTATGTATTTTTCCAAGTATCTATTATTATAATTTCTTTGATACAAGCAGGTTTAGTTTAATCGTCGGTAGGTTTAGTGTTAAAAAAAGTGTTCCATTTTACAAGAACATTCAGAGTTCATCAAAATACGAAACTCGTTACAAACAACACGCCTTCGGAATGACATTTTTTCATGGAATCCATATTTTCAGTACCAAAAAAAAAGAAGAAATAAAAAAAGCGAATCCAGCACGAGCCATCCGCAACTCAATATTATTGAAACGTAATATTAACGGATCCACATTTCCACGATCGTAAAATCGCAACACCTATATGAATTTCCTTTTTTTTCCAGTTAAAATCAGCCAAAGCTTCATAATAATATTTTTTCCCTTCACGGTTCGTCCTTTAATGATGGTTACACAAAGGCGAGGAACGAAAAAACAAAAAGGTTGAATTATTAATATCGATATTAAAAAGAAAAAATTGGAAACATATTATCAACTCGGATGAAATATTCGGAACCGAGGAGCTGTGGTTGCGATTCAAAGGATTGCCCTCTATATTCCTCGATGTCTATCGCCACCCCCTCTTCCTCGATTTCGCGGAGGTCCTTGTTTAAAGAGGCCAGCTTTGGAAACGGATCCGAAGATACGACCGCGCGAAATGCAGATGTTTGCAAAAGGGATTTCGCCAAGAGGCTGCTCGCCGTTGTGCAAGGTGAAAACGGAGCTTCGAAGGGTGCAAAGGGGTGCGTCGGTGGTGGCGCAAGTACCGAGGCATTCCCGTAACGAGATTATCCGTAGGGGAGAGGGAAGCTGTCAGTATCGTAGTTTTCAGTGAAATCTTTTCTCTTTGCATCGTTTTGTTCCCAGTGAAAATGAAATGGGATAGGTTCCGAAATTTCTGTGGTTCCTTTTTCGTGGAGGAATCTAAAATTTGTTCGAACAGCTGATGGCTGTTTCTTTTTTCTTTCTTTGTCGGAGAAAGTGATGAAAATTCTTGAAATTTTAAAAACAGGCAGTGGATTTGGAAATATTCTGATCTTGTGTATCATAGAGTATCGAATTTTGAGAATTTTGTATTTTTTTAATTTTTATGATTGGTTACTAGGAATATTATAAATTAACTAGGAATAATATAAATTTTGTAGATATTTTATATAAAATATAAGACTTTTTGAAATATTATATAATAATTGGTGGGTTCAAGGGGTGAAGTGTTTTAGGTAACGTTTCTGTGAATATTAAATTCTCATAAATTTTTTTCTTTTTATGTAGAAGAATAAATTTGATATTTCGTTTTTAGAAACTTAATATTTTTAGCAGGACATTTCCATCGTTTAACGTCTACGATTTATTATTCCAGTGATATTTTAGAAAATTGTAGATGGGATATAATAAAAAAAATATGCAGCCTCATGGCGTCGAGGTACGGGACGATTAATATCGAGGAAACAGGCCGGAATCAAAACACGGATGGTTCCTATTATGAGGAAATCCTGCTAGAATCGATCTTCGGGACCACGTGCGAAGGATTCCGGCGGAAAGTCGGTGAAAAGGAATAATAAAAAGCGGTGGGAAAAATAGAAAAGCGGTCGACGTTTACGTGGCATTAGGCCACGGATTATTCAAACCCCGACGAAATGTTCTGAATGTGTCTTGACGCGGATCGTCAGCGAAGAAAGTCGACGTCCATCAACAGTGCCGCATCTATTCTATTCGAAAAAGGTGCGCTAAAAAATTGAAGCGTTGCTCGATATACATTTAAAAAAAAAAAAGAAAAAATAGAAACAAGCTTTAGAAATTAATAAAAATGTGGTAGAAGAATGGATGAATCTCATAAATTCACCCCTTTCAATTAAAACTATTTACATCCTTTTAAGAAAAAAATTCTTATAATAGAACAGTGTGGCACAATATTGGCAATTAAATAAAAGTAAATAAATATATAACAGACGCCAAAAAATCAATTTCTATCCAAACTATGATTTTCTTCAATCCTTACCAAACAAATATAGAAAATTATTATAATTACTAATGTGCCAATGTGAGAGACCTCAAAATATTAATTTTCTAACAGAGCAATGATTTTTCCTAATTGCCAAATGTCACAGAAATAATTCAAGTTATCAACAAATAAAAAAAAGTGTCAAAGACGCCAAAAAATTAATTTCTATCCAACCCATAATTTTCTTCAATCCTTCCAAAAAAAAGATACTTATTACAATTACTAATATTCCAATGTGAAAGATGTAAAAGGCTTTCCCTAATTTCCAAATGCCACAGAAATAACTCACGTTAACAAGAAATAAAAAAAATAAAATAAATAAAAATATAAAAAGCACCAAAAAATTAATTTCCACCCAAACCATAATTTTCTTCAATCCTCACAAAAAAAAGATAATTATTACAACTACTAATATTCCAATGTGAAAGATGTAAAAGGCTTTCCCTAATTTCTAAATGCCACAGAAATAACTCACGTCAACAAGAAATAAATAAATAAATAAATAAATAAAAATATAAAAGGTGCCAAAAAATGAATTTCCACCCGGGCAATAATTTTCCCCAATCCATCCCTGAGTGCTGAACGAAATTGGAAAGATCCCGATTCACCTCGAATCAAGGAATCGGCTCGAGTCGACTTCCCATTGTGCGCCTAGGCACGAAAACATCTGTAATCCGTTTAGCCGTGCAAATTTCCCATTGACGCGGTCCCTCCTGTCAAAAATCCACATCACCCATTGCCGAACGGTGAAAACGCCAGCCAGTATTCGAGACGGACGCATAATAGCCGCGAAAACTGTCGTGTCTGCGTAAAGCATATTTTCCAGGAACGCTCGCGGCTGAATCAAGCTCCTCTCGCCCCGATTGCGTGAAAAACATCCCTCCATTCTCAAACCCCCTTTCGCGGTTCGAGGTCAGGGTTGAAGTGGCCGACAACTGGAGAATTTAATTCGACGTTTTATCCTCCTCAGCGAGAAGGACTTCAACTTTAAATCAGAGACAAGACTTTCTACGAGTTCTGTGAATTATTCTCGAGGGTGAAAGTGGGGATGATTAACCTTAAAGCGGCGTTTAATATCTTTTTTTCTTGTGCATTTTGTATTGGAACGAGTCTGTTGAGTATTTTCTCACTGTTTTGCTGTTTGTATCGTGTATAGATTTAATTAAATATTAATTTTAATTAGTTATAGGTTTACATGATTATTGCTAGACGCGATATTTAAGCGTTGGAAGATATAGCTTCGATTAAAAATTAAGAAAGAATAAGAATCTTTATTTGAACGACGTTCAGTTGGTTTGAAAGATATCCGAAAATATGTTGGATTATTTTTGGAAGTCTAATATTTAAATTCTGAATTTTTATGAATTTATAGAAAATTTTAAGGCATAAAAATATACAGAGTGCAGATAATAAGCAATAATATTAATATATAATATTAATAATACAGATGGAAAAGGGTCGTATCTAATATAAACAAATATTTTTACTAAAGAGATCTTTTAAGACTCGCACAGAAAATAACATCCCTTCTAACTCAACCCAACGACAGAAAGACACTGTTCCACAGAAAGATATTTTTGTTACTTTTTTCGGAAAATAATAGGAAGATTTGTAGCCGGTGATCGGTAAAAGAAAAAGGCGTAGTGAACCGAAGCTCCTCTTAAAAAGCAAACACAACAGGCAAACGGGATTCGTTAAGTTAATTAACCCGGCCACGCACGCGTCCAGTCTCGCAGGGAAAATTAAAATGGAATTTAATCAGGGAGAAATTCGCGCGTTAATTGTGCCACTGCTCCAGTGGGACTCCGTCAAATTTCGGGACAACGACACCCCTGTAATTTCCTCCGGTAATTAAGATAATCCCCAGAAAATTTTCTTACCCTTCTAAAACCATCTCGAAACGTTCAAAAAATAAAAAGAAAAAAAAGAAAGAAAGAAACAGAAAAATACTTCCCATACCCGAATCAACGAACTTTCTTACGTCCCTCCGAAGAAATTCTATCGAAGAAAGAATACGATTCCCCACGCCATTCGAAAAGAAATCTAATCACCATTCACGCCACCGTTTCACGGTGAAAACCATCGGAACGTCCACTATTTCCATAGAGGTCCATTGTGACCGTCTCTCGACGGTTAGGCAAATTTTCAATGAACTTTTTTCTCCATCCACCCCTCTTTGGGGTGAAATTCGGAACGGGCCAGTGGTAGGAGAGGGAAAAAAAAAATTTAAAAAAAAATTCGAACGTTGCCGGACGCTGGGCAGGGCCCAGCGAGCGTACAAAGGGGTCCGAATCGAGGGGTGGAAAATAAGGAGCGGTAGGGTGGCGAGCGAGCGAAGAGAAAAAAGGAAAAGAAACGACAAAGTACCATGTGGCGCGTGGAAGGAAGCTGCGTGCTTTTTTTTTACATCGAAAGGTGGACCAGAAGCAAAAAAAGGGCGAAAAAAAATGGAGAAACATGGTGAAAAAGCATAGAGGAACCCGGAAGGGGAAGAGTCCCCTGGATTTCCGAATTTCCGATAGAATCCATCGGTTACGGGGGTTGGAGAAAAAAAAAAAATTAGGGGAGGCTGTAAGCGTGCCCTTTGATTCGTGAAGGAACGTGCGTTCGGTTATCGTTTGCACGCGTCTTTCGTGCCTTTTTTCTGCGAAAAAATGCACAAGCCGTTCGCAGGGGGTGCACGCGACCGCGGGACAAAAGGGGTGGCGTGTGTCGGGGTGAACGAGCCTGGAAGCTGCGCGCAAGGATTCCTTTACCGACGACCTATTTTTTATTTTCTGTGCCACGGTGGATCTGTTTGTCGAGTCAGCTCCAGCGATTTTGATTTACTTCTGCTGGTTTTAACTTTACTTTTTATTTAACGATAGGGACCTCCCTCTCGGCTTCGCTTAAGATACCGGCGCGACTGATTCATGTTTGTTAGAATTATTTTATTAAATATATCTATGGTAATTCAGTTCTTTCGAGAGGAAGTACTTTGTTTCTTAAGTTTATTCGGTAAGTCAGTAGATGCGTCAATTATTTAAGTCTGGAACTAACAAAGTGGTCAAAATTACTCGTTTGCAAGTCAGGACAGTACTCATATAAGATTCTAGAAATTTACAAATGGTGCGCTTTTAAAAATTCTTTGCGCTTCTCTGTAACCAATATGGATGAAGATTTATTTCCCCTTGGATTTTATATTTTTTTAATCACCTATTATTTTTAATTCTCTGATAGAAGTGCGTATACTTAAACCGTCAAAATGACCCATTCGTAATTTTTTACAGAATCTTTATAAATTAATTACGGTGCCTTTGGAGATTTTCCGCGATTTTCTATTAACACTAGATTTACGGAATCCGTCAATTTGACGCAATTCAGATTTCGTGCTCAAGTTTAGCAATCATGCGTGCGAGAAATGTAAACTCAAAATGAAATTTATATAGAAAAATTTAGTAAATAAATCTTTTCATAAATGCTTATCAAAGTCTATTAATTTGAAGTAAATTGACCAATGATATTGGAAAAAATTTGTGTTTCAATGTAGCCATCAAAACGGTCCAATCGATGCCCGTAAACCTAGTGTTAAAAATGTAGATAAACTTCTGTCCGAATTTCATTACATATTATTTTATATACTTTCCACTTTGATTTCTTCGCTAGGAATAACTATACTTTAATCGTCGGTAGGTCTAGTGTTAACCAATGTATCAACACCGTCAACTTCCTATTTTCTATCCTGGAATCTGTTTTACGCTCAAAGAATTCCTCAATCGACCCCATTTTATGAACCAGCACCCATTATACCACACCTCTACCCGTGATATCTAAGTATGCGTCACGTTAGTCAAAGAACAACTCGTGTTACACACCGGAAAATGATTCCAGAAGGCAATCAGGCTGCGATGGTAGGAGAGTGAGGGCAGTTCCCACAGGCGCAAGTTGCAGAGGGCTCGGTTCGTGTTTGATAAGGGCCTACTGGACTTTTTTGTGAAACAAAATCTGACCAGATGTCGACGGGGCCTGTCGGCCAGGTAAAAAAATACCTTTGGGAGCGCAGCCCATCGAAGCCCTCCCTGATTCTCGTGTGGGAGGCTGGCTCGGCTCGTCATTAACCCACTAAATCAATCCTGCCTCGGCCCCACGGGATCATTTTTATAGGGAAGTCCCTTCCGAACCGACCAGTCAAAGGGTTGCAACTGGAACACCAGGTATCTCGGTCACTACCAGATTCCTGACCGCTATCTTCTTCTTTTTTCTTTCTTTTTAATCACTGCGGATTTTTACGCATTCACTGGAGATGTTAAGATCGTACGGAATTTTACAAGATATTTGTTTCTTTATAATTATTCTAAAGAATATAAGTATTCTTTTAAAGTAATATAAGTATTCTTTGTAACACCTGGTAGATGAAATAATTTACCACCGAAGTTTGAATTTTTTTTATCGTATTCCGGGATATATGAATTTTTGTAAAAATCGTGTGTTATTTTAGTGGAGATTTAATCGTTATTGAAATTCAGTGTTCTGGTGGAAGTATTTTTTTTTATTTCTGGAAGTATTCTTTTTTTATTTTTAGGAAGGGTGATTGTGTCTTCGTGGAAAGACAAGGTGAGATTTTTTGGTTAAATAATTATTTGGTGAAGTCTGGTGAATACTGGAATTATCAACCAGTAAAATATATCTGTTTATATTAAAGGAATTAAAATTGTAGATGTTTGAGAAAAACGTGCAATGCGAAGGAGAGAAATATTTCTCAATATCTTTCATTAAAAAATCGTCAATTAATAAAATTTCTATGTTCTGATAATTCTAGTGCTACGAATATCGAAACATATTTACAGAAATTATAAACAAAAGATAATTTGCTATAATACTACACGAGTTTTATCTTTTAAATATAGTTTTATCCAATACACGGTCAAATTTCTAATTGCATTATCTTTTTACACAGATCCTACCGAAAGATCTAATTTCACAGAGCTGAACTATTTACTATTAAGCATCGTCCAACGGCACAGAGGACCGATTAAAACCACAAAGATAGACCATTTCAACACTAATTATCTGACTAATTATCCAGACTATTTAACCGCTCGCGAATAGAGTTTATTTTACTTTATTAATACGGTTTGTCTGACCGACTTTAAATTTTTTATCCCCGAAAGTCTCACACGTTCGACGCGATTTGCATTCGTCCAGTGTTATTTCCGTCCGTTGTTCACCGGTCGGCTCGTCAATTTCAATAAGTTTTAAAGACGTGGCGACGATACAATTCAATTTTCACCGCCTAAAAGCAGCGAGCCAATGAAAAATGTAGATGTTCCAGGCGAGAAGGAAAGTCGGGGAGTAAGTGTCACTGTATCGCTCGTTGATCGAATTGCCCGTAGACTGTCTTCGATAAATATTCATCGAACGTTCATTAATGATGCACGAACCGTTTCTAGCGAGTATCGAAAATAAGAGCCGCGGTTTGCGTATCGAACCAAGATAAAATAAGTATCCTCGCGAGACTTGAAAGACGCTTTTCTTTCTCGCGTAGCTTTCTGTTACATTTTCAGGGACGAAGGAACGATTCAAGCAAGACGCTCGAGTGAAATTACAGGCGCACGAGGAGCGAAAAAAAGAGGAGAAATATTCCAAGATTCGAAGGTTGAAAGTCGAACTGAGTTTGAGTCGGAGAAAAAGCGAGAATTCAATTTCAACTTGGTACCCTCGCGAACAACATTTTTCGGGGAAGTTTAATTAAACCAGCGCGGGAAAGAATGCGAGAGTCAAAAAGCGAAACCGTACGAGTACGCGATTGGAGCAATTTTTATCGCGAACCGAACTGTTTGGAAATAATCGCAGCTGAAAGATTTGGTGGATAGGAAGGTGCAAGTTTGACAAATTCTTTCGGAGAATCTTTTCAACCCTTTGCGCTTTTTTTTCCAATTTTCTTCCGTGGTTAAGTTTGGTATATTCGTTGATTCAATTTATAACTTTTTCTTCTCTTCCAGATAATGTTTTAAGTTTCTTCATAACAATTCTGTGGAACTTAAAAAATATTTCGAAGTGCAGAGTCAATTTCGGATCAGCTGACTTTTATAAAATCGGAATTAAATTGTACAGAATCACGGGAAAAATTATCTTAATTAAATACCTGATGTTTCTAAGAATCTACTAAAGTTTCGTTCGAGCAAACATTATACCTCTCTCTCTGATCTCTCTGATCCCCTGTAATTCTACCGTTGATAAAAACAATTCACCGTCCCGTGGAAGATCGTCAAGTTTTTCTTGCCGAAAATAAAACAAAATCCACGGTGTCCCATTAATCCTAACACCGCATGATCCCTGACCTTAACCAAGCTCCCTGATAACAGTTCCAAGCATTACTGACCTCCGTAACCAGTCCACGAAAACCGAAACCCCATAAAACGAGGCTTAAAACCGACGAACCCCGTTTATACGCGAAAAGAAGCTTTGCAAAAAAAAAGTAGGTCTTTAAAGAAAAAGAAAAAAAAGATAAGAAAAAGAAGAAGTCCAAGCGAAGAAGATGGCAACACGACGAAAACGAGGAGTAGAAGCCGGAACAAGAGACAATGGACCAAGCACGATGCATGTTCAACATGTAGGAAGACATCGTTGCTCCTTCCAGACGCAGGGACAGGTGGCAGACTGGGCCACGAGGCCCAGAAAGAGACAGATCCGGTTCCAGGTTTGCGCAACGAGGAGGAGAGCAACAGAGGGCATGGGAACCTGACTTTTGGGGGCAGCATCCCTAGGAAGTGAGCAAGGGAGCCGGTGGCCCTTCCTCCCCGCCGACCAGGATCCCCCCCTTGCCGAGGGGAGAGAAAATGAGAAATAGAGGGGCCCAAATAGAAACTAGAGGGCCGATTCTTATATGCAGAGCTTGTAGCGAAAGCATCGATTAAATTGTAGGGTTTCTCTGGAAAGATAAGATGTTGGACAGTGAAACATATCGATGGTTAAAGTATTCGTGGTAAAGAAATGGGAAGATGTAGCGCGTTGTTGCATGTTAAATGTCCGATTTTGAAGTAGGTTTCTGTTGAATTCTGTGTCTGTTGAAGTCTGAGGTATTATATTGTAGCTTACGTCATTTTGATGTTTAATACTTGAACTATTGGCGGTTAATGTAGAGTTTTTTGTATAGATGAAATTAGAATGATAGGTGTTTGAAAAAAATACTTGTAATAAGGGTATCGATTCTTTGACATGTTTTTTAGAAAGAGTCGTGGAATATTCGCTAAAAAATTCACTATTGTAATAAAATTTGTATAAGGTAATTACGAATCAGTAATTTTGTTTGAAATAAATGCTTGATGATAAAGGTAACGATTCTTTGAGCATATTTTTTAGAAAGAATCGCGGAAAATTTACTAAAAATTTACTAAAATTTCATTATTGTAGATTTATAAAATTTCTATAAGATAATTATGAAACGATGGATAAAGATTGATATTAAAAAAGATACACGTGTTTGAACCTAGATTTTAAGGCTCCGCGATCGGAATTGTTTCCACCTGCTTTAAAAATCGGACGTTCCGTATGTAACAATCTAATATTTGGAATAAATTATATAATTTAACACCCTCTGGTCGCAACGTGACATTTTTCTTAGATAATGCAGATTGGAAATAGACGTTTTTAAATTATTAGAGCAGCACAGTTAAAGAACAGAAAGGTACAAATTTTCGAGTCGCGTCACTTTTCTTCCGGACGAACAATATATCTCCCTTCATGATCTCGAAGGGAAGAGGCAATTAAGAGAAACGGAGTGGCGAAAAAAATGATTTTTTTCCACTCGCCCCCTGTATTAATCTCGAATTTTGTTCCGGGAATGTCGCGCATTTTAATAAATCTGCGCGCCGGCATTAAAAACTTTTACGATCCTCTCGCAGGCCGCGTAACCGATATTTTGTATTCGAGAAAGACTAATTACAACTAGTTCTCGGTAATAATTAACGTAAACCCGCGGTCGTAAACTTAAATGGGCCAGAGCGGCTCCCTAATTAATTCCGCAACGTCGTCCCGAGCCACGGAAAGGAGCTTCATTAAGGACTGGCTGAATTTCACCGCGAATGGCCTCGACGAACCTGCGAACCTTCAAAAAATATGCACACGACCATGGGACAGTGTGTCCTGTGACAATTTCCCTTTTCGATAACCTCACTTCCTATGTGTATTTTTTTATTTCTTCAACCCTGCTGCCCTTCGGTCACTTTTCAGCCAATCGAGTTTCTCTTTTCATAAAGAATTTCCTAATTTTAAGAAATATGTAAAAAATAGTATCAATGTGCATTTTTCTTTGGATAAAGAATTTTCTAATTTTAAGAAATATATTAAAAAACATGAATATGTGTTTTTCTTTGGATAAATAGTTTTCTAATTTTAAGAAATATATAAAGAAACATTATCAATATGCAAATTTCCTAATTTCAATTTTATGTTATTAAGACACATTTTTATCAAAATTAGGAATTTTTTTAACTGAAATGAAAGCGTGCTCGAATCGAAAAGAAATTAAGAACATTAGCAGGGTTAAAACACGAGGCGACTGAGACAAATCTTAAAATTTCGCGTGCCTAACTTTCCTAAATCGTTTCTTCGGTGTATCTCGGTATTTTATTACTTTTATCACAAAGGGTTAATCGAGAGTTAACGCGTGACTCGAATGTTAAAAAAAGTGGTACAGAAATTAGAATTATATTTTTACATAGAAACTATTTTATTCCGAGCGTTCCACTTTTCTTTTTTTTTTTTTTCATGACCCACGGACTCGAATGACGATGAATAATTTAAAACACAGTCCAAACTGAATTCCCTGGACTGACACCGAATTTAATTATATGATCGAATTTCTGTACAATTAAAAATGAATTAATGAAGAAGATAAAAGTGCTCCGAAAAAGAAAACAGAAGAAACGTATCCAAGGAGTCCATCAAACCTTTCCACAAGGTTTGATCGAAGCTATCAGAAATCGATTCCCGAAAGGGATCACGAGATCGCCGGTCGATATTTCCTGCTTCTTAAGCCTTTGAGGCGCCTTCGCGTGAGGAAAGGGAAAGAAAAAGGGGGGAAATAGGGGAGACGAAACAGAAGAGGCACGTCGACGTGCAAGCCAACCACTGGAGGGCGATAAAGTACGGCGGATAATTAATTTTATAGCTACTCAATTTCCGAGGGAATCGGCTACCGGGGCCCGCAGACCCCGTTTTCGTTAGTCGCGGCAACAAAAAAGCAGATAAAGGCCTCCGCGTGCGGCTAGGAGAGGGAATTGGTGCGTCAGGGCGAAAGAAAGATAGAAGAGACGTGTAACGCGAAGTTAGACGAGAGTAGAGAGATATGCAAAATGGGAGAAGATAAACGAAAATATTTTCCTATCATTTTTTTTTTTATTTTTCCTGAACCACATATAGTCTCCATTCATACGCTTTATTGGGAATTATAAGGTGCGAAAAAATTAATTTGAACTTTTTTATAACGTAAGCGTTAACGTAATTAGGAACGAAAAAAGGCAAACGAAACACAGTTTAACCCATTCGCTGCGAAGTCATTCCCATTGCCATTTATATTTCGAGTGTTATCGTTTACCAAAGCTCTGTTATTTCTTGATAAGAGCACATATATTATCATACATAATCATTTGCAAGCAGTAGTATTTTTTCAAATTTTTTACATTTCTATATTTACGTAATGCGGCCACAAAAAGTTTGCTAATTCAAAAGCTTGCGTGTTATAACATACTTAAAGTAGGACGAGTATACTCGTCTTGGCAATGCGTGACACCCTGCCAAAGACGAATATACTCGTCCTTGGCAGCGAATGGGTTAACACCCAAAAAGTGAGAATCTGCATAATCGTGTGTCCAACACAAAAAGAATATTACGTCTGCAGAAAGACTCGCAGATTTCTAATAGCGGACAAAAAAAAAAAAAGAACTATCCTGAGCTCCAGAAGAAAATACTCCGACAAAAAGGAAGCATCAAGGAAGAATAGGGAAATGCGGTTGGAAAACGAGCGAAACAAAAGCTGTGGAGCACCGCGAGTAACAAAGACTAGATAAGGAAAGAGACAAAGGGGATAAAAAGGGAACGAACAGTATGCATATGCGCGAGAGAAAGAGTGTGTCGAGAAGGGAGAAAATATTCAGTCCGTGATGAGGCCCGGCCACAGATTTACGATCAGCAGCCTCTGCGAGCACCACTTCTTATTTATTCTCTTTCCAGTCTTCTCTTTCCCTCTCTTTCTTTCGCTGTCGGCTTCCATTGCCTCCGTTTACGCGGCTACCGAACCTGTAGCCGCTTCCCTCTTCCTTTTCGTCTCTTTTCCACTTGTTTCACCCGGTACGCTAAGGCCGAATCTACGCCGAGCGGGCCCCATGCGAAATCTGCCACGCGACTCGGTATTTCTGGTTTCTCAGCCATTTTATAGCGGAGTTTTGTTCATTTTATTCCACTTTATAATACTTGAATCTAATCTTTTCTTTTTTTCAAGCAGAAGGTTTCGAAGGAAATACGATAAATTTGTGTGTTTTTGTTTTCTTCGCGGTTGAAATTTTTTAATTCGAAGAACTTTAAGTTTAACGAACATTAGGTCGTTTCGTAAGTAGTGCATTTTTGTTTTTAGAAAAGGACGAGGCTGATTTGCTTCTAAAGATCGATCGTGGATATAATTAGCTCTGTTTCAGAAAATATTTTAATAGACCGTTCTATTTTATTATTCTTTATAGAGTGACCTAGTTACATTTAGAAACATTGCTTACATTACAATTAGAAGCAATTATATACATCATGGAATGACCTAATATTCGTTAAAATTAAAATTCCACAAATTAAAAAAATTTCGATCGCGAAGGAAACAAAAATTTTTTCTTCGATTTCCATTGATCCTAGGCAAATGTTTCCGTAGAAATAAAAATATATACATCATGGAATGACCTAATATTTGTTAAAATCAAGATTCCGTAAGTTAAAAAAATTTCAACCGCGAAAGAAACAAAAATTTTTTCTTCGATTTCCACCGATCCTAGGCAAATGTTTCCGTAGAAATAAAAATATATACACCACCTTTCAGAAGTCTCAGGACACTCTCTGTTTTTAGTAAAACTTTTCTTCCTTTTTTTTAATGAAATATGAAATTTGAAGCACTTCCACACTTCCTCTTCGTCGTAGGAAGCAGATTAAAAATGTAATTCCTTCGATTCGTCTTTATCTTTCAATTAAGATAGATCCGATGCAAACATCATAACTGTCCTAAGACTTTGTAACGGGGGTGTATATCAGACACGCGAGTAATTTACAAAGGAACCTTAATTTTTTTTCTTTCTTCCTCGTGACACGTGACGCACACCACCTTTCCAAGCGGAAGTGGAGAAAAAAGCGTGCAGTCGAGATACATTCCAGGAATAAAACACGTCGATGTAACAAAAAAGAAAGAAGAAAGGGGACAGGCGGTCGGAAAATCCCTACAGGGTAAAGAATCCTTGGTAAAAGTCAACCATCTGCGTGACCACCCTAAATCCGTGTTACACTGGCCGTGGCTGGCAATCAGGCGGCGCTCTTTCATTAATTAGTCAGAGGGTGGCGTGAAATCGGGAGAGTTAGACTGGTCTGCTTCAAAATTGCCAATATTCGCTCTTGCCGTGGTACAGCTACATCCACCAAACTGGGAAAAATTCAGCGGACAAAAAAAAATGATCCGTCAAAACAACGAGAGACGAGCGAGCATGGGGGATGCTACAAGGTGCTA
>SMSQ01024393.1:0-11682 GCA_019453375.1 Ctenoplectra terminalis | reverse complement strand
GTGTCCGAATGGACTACTTTCTTCCGTAATGATATCGCGAACAGGGAGCAGAATTCACGCTATCAGCCTTCTCGCTGGAGACCGTACCTTTATACGGAAAATGTAATCTCTCTGTATGGTGGTGGACTGGTTTCAAACGGGAACGGACTGCAACGCGGCATAGACATATGCTCGGTTACTGAATTATTCAGTAACGAGTATTCTTTAACAGAGGGAAGGTAAACTTTTTCTCCGTCAAGAGCCACAAAGTTCTCACTACCGATTAACCCTTTGACTGCTATGGACGCATATATGCGTCCAGCGAACGCTATCGGTGTGCACAATGGAGGCATTATATGCGTTTAACGATCAAAATGTTCAGATTAAAAAAAAAATATGTATATATATACATGTTAAAAATAAGCGTTATTATACAGTATAGTATACATATATTTTTAATGTTTTAGAACTAGTCGGGTATACTGGTGCGGTCCCCTTCCTTGCAAGGGTCAGGTATTGGTTTATGGCACTCGGTGAGTGTTTGGCTTTTTCTTTGTGTTTTTCATTAGTTCGATTTAGTGCTTCAAGCTAAGAACAGCATTCCAGGTCATTTTTGCAAAACATCATTAATAGATATTAGTAAATATACTTAGTTAAAACTTTGTTTAATTTATTTTACAAATAAATATTCAACAATACAGTACTGGACAAATGATGTTTCTGAATGTCACGATAATGGTTGTTTTGTCTTCAATTATGAGCTTTTACCCCTTATTATTCATTTCTTTTATTTTTATCTTCGTTTTCAGAGAAATTAAAAAATAGCTATCTTGAACAAACCGATCAAAACATTTCCTCGTCCTAATGGATTATTATCGAAATGCTTCGATTAAATTAGATTCTGACTAGAAGCACGGTGTGTTATGCAGAATACATTACTTTTTAAACCATTGATAAAACCTTAAAAATTACAAACTAGTGTATCTATATTTTAAAAAAATTGTTTAATCTAGTTGTCACTGTTCTATTAAATTTGATTACTGTATTACCGTAGCGATATCACGATCCATCTGTAGCAATTATTAGTTCAAAAATTTTCAAATCGAAGTGAAAAATTGTAAGGAATCGTAAGTTTTTCTCTGATAAGCAGACAAAATTCGGGCTATAGAAGGCTAAATGATTCAGTGCAACATTAATTCAATTAAAATGCTTGTAGAGCATTAAATATAATAAATTTCAATATAGAATATATATTTTAGAATGGTAAAGAAATATGTGAGTGACGTAAGTACGTGACGATACCACGACAACAAACAAACAGAAAAACGTCAATGTCCAAATTCATTTGTCCGGTACTGTATACATATTATATTCACGATTTGCAAGAAGAAAATTGATCGAGTATGAAAAATATAAGAAGAAAACTGATACGAGATATGAATGTCAAAAATGCAACGTCAGATTATGCATTGATAATTGTTTTGAGATTTACCACGCGTAAATGATTTATTAATTTTATTTGACTTGAAATATGTAGTTTTAATTGGATATTACTGTTTAACACTAGAACTACCGTACCGTTGAAAATGACTGGTTTGCAATTTCTCATAGAAATTTTACAAATTTACAGAGACGTATTTTTAGGGATTTTCTATAATTTTATGCAAAAAATATGCACAAAGAATTATTACCTTTATTATAAGGATTTTTTTCAAATACTCATCGTCTCGATTTCTTTGCTACAAATAAATCTATTTTAATCGTCGGTAGTTCTAGTGTTAAACAGTAATATCCAATTAAAACTTCGTATTTCAAGTCAAATAAAATTAATAAATTATAATATAATTATTAGAGATATAAGATATTAATATCCTTTTCGTTGAATGACATTGACACTCGTTTTGTTGTTACCAGGCATTCAACAAATGTTTATCAAAAATAGTTAAGTTCAGTTTGCCTCTGTCAACACGTTCTCGCAATCCCGTTCAATCTTTACATAATTTATTTATTCTAAAAAGTGTTCGCTTCGATCCTCTACCTTTAATATATAATAATATATAATAATAATTAATAAAATATAATAAGTTTAAAGCTTTCCATATATTTTCTTCAATTTCTCAATGTCACGCGTTAAATTGTTCAACACTTTTAGAAGAGCAGAATAGTACAGAGTATGGAGGCCACTGTACAATCATGAATCACTCATGAACTGTTCGTTGTTATTTATGTATTTAATTTGTTTTTTATTATAGTTGGGACAGACAAAATTGATATGTCAATTTACCACTTTTCTACTCGGAGGTATTTAACGATGGAAATTGGCACGCGCCATCATCTCTTTCCATGCATTAATAGAACGAAACGAAAATGCATTGATTAATAGGAGGAGTGACGTTTCCTGGATTAAACAAAAGATGATCGACGTACTATGCGTTACTGGAAAGATGACGAGCGGGACGGCACAGGGGCAAGAGACGCGCTACGCTCGCTCTATCTTCGCGTTTGTTTCTCATCTGTAATGCGTAGGCGTGATTGTTCCAGCGAATAATAAAAAATATGTGTCCCCTGTGTTTACAGTTGTGTTAAAAGAAGGTGGATCTATTACATTCTAACCAATCATATCCGCATTCCTTTCACTCGTCATCTTTCCACCAACGCACAGTACGTAAAATTTATACTGGGTGGTGGTTATTGAAATGGAAGTAGGTTACCATCGGTATGCGATCACCAGCTTTCTTGCGTATCAACTTTGGTTGTGTCTAATATATTATCAGTAGAACTATCGATGACTAGAATGTATTTATTTCTACTGAAGATATCAGAATAATGGTGTACAAAAAAAAAAAAAAAAATACATATTTCTAAGGAGACGAATTTTTATTTATATTATTAATTATTAATAATTTTATTAATAATTTTTATTTATATAATTAATAATTAATAATTAATTATTATTAATAAAAAATCACGGAAAATCCTCCGAAAGTTACCGTGGTTAATTTATAAAATTTCTCTGAAAAATTACGAATGAATTTAGTATATACTAGATATACTAGTGTGAATTCTTTATAGGTACCGTGTGACTTAGAAATTACATACTCATGTGTCTATATTTTTAAAATCTTATTTAATTTACTTATCACTGTGCTATTCAATTTTATTATTATACCACTACAGTGATACTATGTGATCAATTTATAAGACATACTATTTCAAAAATCTTTAAATCAAAATAAGAAACTATAATCGATAACAATTTTGTTCTGACGAGCAAATAAAATTGTGGTTACAGGGGTTTAAAATATATAAAAACAGTTTAACCTTCTATGGGACCGTGTGACTTAACCCATTCGCTGCCAAGCCTAAATTATACGAAGTCATTCCCATTGCCATTTATATTTTGAGTGTTATTATTTACCAAAGCTCTCTTATTTCTTGATAAGAGCACATATATTATCATAGATAATCATTTGCAAGCATAAAACCAAAGACGAGTATACTCGTCTTGGCAATGCATTACACCCTGCCAAAGACGAGTATACTCGTCCTTGGCAGCGATGGGTTAAAAGTTACAAACTGATGTATCTATATTTTAAAAAATTAATTTTGTTTAGTTATCACTGTACTATTAAATTTGATTACTGTATTACTGTAGCGACACCACGATCCATCTACAGTAATTACTAGTTAAAACATTTTCAAATCAAAGTGAAAATCTGTAATTACTCCTAATTTTTTCTCCAATAAGCAGACAAAATTCGGGCTATAGAGGGTTAATCGAACCTAACTCAAAACTACACCTACCAAAAAAAAAAACCGTTTCTTCCCACTTATTCCTACGGAACTCTTTTTTTCTTTGTTCATACACCGAATTACATTCCTCCGTACACAATTTCTCGATCGGAAAACGATTCACTTTACAACGAACACTTCCATGGAGAAAGTTGACTGTATCGAGAGCGTTACCGAAGGAAAGCAAAAAGGAGCGAGGCGAGTGCGAGGCGAGTGCGAGGCAACAGCTCGACAGAAGAGAGTCCATAAAAAGGACGACTGGAAAGGTACCGGTAGCGCGTACACGCAATGTCGCCGACACATCTTTTCCCCAAGGCAAATGGACCGGAAAGCTCAACGTTCCGCGTCTGAATCAAACTGTACGCGCGTCGTTAGACACTCCAACTCTAATTCACGTAAGTTCTCGAAGCTCTGCTCCCTGCGTGCCATCCTACCATCCTACCTGTTCGAGTTTGACTCTCTAACCTCCGCACACGACGAGTGTCTGCGTGTGGTTCCATTTACGAATGCCTCGGTTACGCAGACCGGCGTGTATCGTTAAGGCGATTCGCTTAAAAACTGTACACGGCTGGATGCTCCTTTAAGGATGTCTCGCAACGTTGGTTAAACTGTCGTCCAACGACTCGAAGAAGGGAAGAACGTGTACATTACGCGGCAAAGGGGTGTCCGTCCAAGTGTGTAAACGCGGGGTCGTGTGGCGCCGTTACGAATATTACGTCGACGCGACCTGTCCGCCAGATCTATACAGACGTTCCTCCAAGTCGTACGAAATAGCTGTGCTTTTCTCCGAGAGAACCTCGTTTCTGCCTGCTAACGCGGCGTTTATCTTCCTCCGCAACTCGCAATCTTTTTAAAGTGCAACTTACAGAAGACGCAATTACGGAGTCGATAAACGGCGCACGAGCGTAGGACTGGGCTCCTGTGTTCATTTTTATGCGCATACGTGGGTGGATAAAATCGATCGAACAATTAGCAGGTATTAAACGTCTGAATGCCAAGAAGATCGATTTTCGCTGCTCGCATCGGAGTCTGAAAGTGTTATCGTATTGATCTGTAGCAGTCACTGGCGCTATTGCTTGAAATATTTTGTAAAACTGGAATTTTTGCTCTTGTAATCTTCGTTAATCTTGTTTCTTTAATACAAAAATGAAGGAAAACCATGTACACGATTAATTCAGTTTTCATATATCGGATATTATATGTCATATAATCGGTTCGGTTTTATATATTGGGTAAGTGCGAAAGTTCGTGCCCGATTTCGTATTAAAATACAAGTAGTTTGGCATGTAACATTTTTTTTTATTAATCAATTATGTTGAGAAAGAATCAATGCATGCAGTGAGCACCTCTATGAGCGCCATGTGTTTTGTTTTAACACGTTGAAGACCAGCAACTTTTTTGGAAATCTTATTGCGGGATGAAATTATACTCGAATAAAATTTTTACTTCCACACTTTCACAAAACAATTATATCTGCAGTAAATATGGATCTTGATTTCTATTTTCTGCCAGAGTGATCATTTTTAAACGTAACTTTCCATTTACAATTGTTTGTTACTTTTACAAACTAAAAGAAACGGGATACGAGATATCTCGTGATCGGTCCTCAATGTGTTAATAACCGTCGTTCGGCCACTTGGTCGCGGTAGGTCAGAGGAAGAAGTCGTGTATCTTGTGTTGTCAAAGTAGACCAATTATATAATATAGTAAAAGAAGTTACATTAAATAACCTGAATACAATCTATCTTTCTCTCCTGTTTACCCACATATTGGTTTATAACAAATTATATTAGGTTGTCCCAAAAGTTTCTTTCGTTTTATTCATAAGTAATCGATGCATAATATTTTATGTTCTACAATATATTATTATTTTATGTAGGATTTTTTCTCTATTACCTTCCTTCATCTCTCGTTTAACGAATAAAGCCAGATGTTTACATTAACACTGTCAGACGAAGCTACTTCGTGAAGATGACGAAAAAAACTTTCGAGGCAACCTAATATAATTTCCGTTGCTTCGCACGATCTTGTTCCTATTTTGCGATAAGTTATGCACAACGTGATAACTGAAAGGTCGGCCAGAGCGTGGTTGGTCGTTAAGTTGAAAATCGCCACGTCTCAATTTTGCAAACCACTTTTTCACTGTACGAAGAGCTGATGCACGGTCTTGATAAATATCCTGAATGTTTTTCATAGCAGTTCCCAGTGGTACACCTTTGTGGAATTCGTAGAGCATGTCGCGACGCGAATGAATCTTTTCTTGGCACATTTTTAAAATCTCTTTTCGCAATATAAATGCTATCAAAAAACGAAAGACTGCTGTTAGAATAACAATTGAATATCGTACTTTTTATCTGCCATGCAGTTTGCACAAGCAACACCAAATGTGATTCGCAAATAATTAATTTAGTCACATCTATTGAAATCGGGCGCGAACTTTTGCACCGATCCAATATTTTTATTCGTTTTTGAAATAAGAGAAGCATTTTTCGACCGAAATTTTTAAATGACCCGTGGCACTCAAACGGTTAAAGACTCGTTTAGATGTTGTTACAAAAACAGAATACAAAATTATCTAACGATGTCTAGGATCGATCATCGATCGATATAGAAATGTAGGATAAGTTGGGTAGCGATGGTCCACTTTTTTCTAAAAGAATCAGTGCGCCGTAAATTGAATTGATATCAGAACTAAAAAAATATATTTGCTATAATATTAATAGTAGTATTGATAATATTTAGTATACTGTTAAAAATAGGCGAAAATTGGAATGTTTCTGTCTGCACGAGATCGAGTCATCTCATATGCAAAGGCCATCTCACTCGGAATTACCTTACTCCCGTAACAAAACTCTGTAATCCGCGAAGCCCTTCTCTCAGTCGCTGTATAACGTTTGCATTACAAACGTTGTTAGTCAGTGAAAGTAATTATTTTCATATACTCATAGTAAAAATCGTGTACAGTTTATTTTCCACGGTCCACTAAATCCTAACAGATGTTAACTTTTTGCACTCCAAGCTACGCTCGACACTCCAACCCAACTGGTACGTATTCGACAAGCTACACTTGCAAACTGTTAATAATTTTGCTAAATTTTCATATTTCTATAATTAATAATATATTAACATCGATGAATTTATATAAGTTTAAGTTTTAATACGAAAATATTAAAACTGTAAGGAACGAAACAAAATGAAATTTCGAGTGAAGCCCGACATAAGACTGCAAAGCGTTAAAGTATTGTATAAAGAAGTTGTCAAAGTAAATCGATCTTCGTATGCTCCACAGAAATAGTTAAACAAGACGAAAATGTCGACACATTGTTTTTTTACTCATGACTTCGTATTTTAAACAAATACATCAACATGACAATCTGACAATCAGAGAAATCAAACATTTTGCAGTAGCTAGAAACAGAAACTGGAGCGTATGAGGATCAATATGGTTTTACTGTTTGGTATAAAATGTCTTCTTCTGTATTTTTTTTTTTTTTTTTTAATGAAACCTGTGTTTATGTATTAATTAAATAATAAGAAATATTTGATTTAACTCTATGATTTAATCTCTACTCTCGGTAATTAGGTGCATCTAGTTTCGCATACCCTAATTCAAATTGTCGTCAATATAAATGTAACTGATACGTTTCTATCTAACTGGTCTTGAATGAATAGAGATTTCAACACTTTCTTCACGAGATATTTTCAGCGGTGATATTACGTGCTAGGATTAGGTGCACTTACCCTACATTACGGTGCCATTTTGAACGTGTGCTATTCTGAGTCAACACGCTAAGGGGAAACAACATGTACATATATTACAAGGCTTTTTAAGTTTTGCTTACAGAAATATCATGAATATTTAACGGTGCATTTTTTTTTTAGTATTCTCCGTGATTTTCTGTGAAACATATGGTTAAACATTTGTTTCTCTTGCACCGTGTATTTTTTCAGATATCCACTGTTCTGATTTTTCTGCTGCAAATCAGTATACCTTAACACTAAACCTACCGACGATTAAAATAGGCCTATTTGTACCCAAAGAAATAAAAATGATAGGTATTCTAAAAAATACATAAAATAAGGAGAATAAATCTTTACCTATATTTTTTACAGAAAATCACGAAAAATTCGCCAAACTGAATCGTATGTAAATTTATAGAATTTTTATGAGAAATTATAAGCAGGTCATTCTGACCGCTTTGGTAGTTTTAGTGTTAATTGTGTCGATAGCCACCGTTTCTGTGAGTAAAATATAAATATATAGCGAGTATAGTATAATTCGAAATATTTGCAAAACCGTATAGGATAAAATTAGGTACCTAAATATGCATATTTTTTAGGATTCAACAAAATATCCTGTAATTACAATCAAGATACAACCTGGCATTCGTAGGATAAAAACATGCGGAAGCTTATTTTAAATTTTGCAAATGGGAAAGTAAATTGCAGATTAGCATCGTGACAATACGAGATGCTTCAATCTACACAAAAGTGAAAGTGAGAAAATTTTAACTCTTTGCGGAAGAAGGCGACTGGCGAGCGAACATTACTGTGGACAAGAGGTATCGTAGCACGCACTTAAATTCAACGCGTTTAAATTCAACGAAGACTTCACTGCTAAAAATTCCTGATTTTTTTTCTATGGAAACGTAATATTGTTTAGTATACTATACAGTCGCGAGCTATATCTTATAGCTCAGAAAAATAGACGCCGCTGTATAATTCGCATCCGCAATGCTGAACGGAGGGTATTTGCCGACACTCGTCCGCAAAGGGTTAAATTTGTGGATGCATAAAAATTGCTTCTCGGGAAGGTTTAGGTAATTTACACATTTAAGTTTTGGATCAACTTCATTGTTATAAGTATTAGGACCAATATTTAACAAATTCTATCTTAACACATTGCCGACCGATCGGGGAGATCTCCCCATTTTGAAGCAAGTCGGTGCCCGACCGATCGGGGAGAATTCCCATTTTGACTGTAGCAACGCGTTTCTTGTTTTCTGTCATTGTTAACTAGCTCGACATGGAGTTTTTCGTAATTGCTGACGGACTGCTACTGTGGACCACAACATATAATAAAATCAACTAATTTTGAAGGCTCCTTAGGCTTTCCCAAGAGCGGTGGAAACCGAACAGTTCCCTGTGGCGCGTGCGGTCGGCAAAGTGTTAAATTGCTAGTTTTTTTTTAATTTATTTTTTCATTAAAAAAATTGAAAATAATATACGTACTATTATTTACTAAAAAGTCTATTCTAATGAATCCTAATTAATAATGACGAAGTTACGAGAATTCCAGTTATGTATATTTTACTCTAACAAGGAAACATATCGAACTGTCCGTCTCCGATTTTAATGAAACTTGGTGGATACATTAAGCAGGTGAAGATAAAGGACACGTATTTTTTATGGCTGCCCAATTGCAAATTTAGGGGGTGAAATGACCCCTTGAAGTTTCAACAGAAAAATGCTATCTCGAAAACTATCATAGATATAAGAAAACTTCTTAGAGAAAAGTTTTCTGGTTTCTTAAAGTAAAACAAATAGTGGTCACAGATTTTGTAAAAAGCAATTTGTTTGTAACAAAAAAATTTATCGTTACATTATTTTAAGAGATACAAAAATTTACATAACGACCAAAAAGGATAAAAAAATTTTTTCTGAATTCATTGATATATATGATAGATTTGCCTCCTACAGTTTTGTAAATTTTCTTATAATACGCAAACCGCGGGAATCCGAATTATTATTTTCATATAATACGCTAAAGTTTTTTTATATCTATGATAGTTTTTCGAGATAGCATTTTTCTGCTGAAACTTCAAGCGGTCGTTTCACCCCCTAAACTTGCGATTGGGCAGTTATAAAAAAATACGTGTCCCTTATTTTCACCTGCTTAACCCATTCGCTGCCAAGCTTAAATTATATGAAGTCATTCCCGTTGCCATTTATATTTTGAGTGTTACTGTTTACCAAAGCTCTGTTATTTCTTGGTAAGAGTACATATATTATCATACATAATCATTTGCAAGCAGTAGTATTTTTTCAAGTTTTTTACATTTCTATATTTATGTTTGTGGCCACAAAAAATTTGCTAATTCAAAAGCGTGCATGTTATAACATATTTAAAGTAGGACGAGTATATTCGTATTGGCAATGCATGACACCCTGCCAAAGACAAGTATACTCGTCCTTGGCAGCGAATGGGTTAACCTGTTAACCGGGTAAGACGAGTAAACTCGTCACGCGGACTGCCGATATTTTGGACGTAATCATTTATTTTCATATTGATTTACTTTTGAGTGCATCGTTATATTTTTATTTTAAAAAAAACGTATTACGTTAGACTTACATTTGCAATGATTAAAATCTATCCAATTAAAATGTATTATTTTCTATTAATTTTTAACTCAAAGTATAAAGGAGCTTCTGATCGAAAAATGACCCGGTTAACAGGTTAATGTATCCACCAAGTGTCATCAAAATCGGAGACGGACAGTTCGATATGTTTCCCCGTAAATGAATCACAATTTCACCTACCTTCTCCCTTTTTTCCAAAAATGTTCGTTTCTATTTAATGCTCGCTTTAAAGCCCATAGTATCAACTTGAATGTAATATTTTTTGTCAACAGTTGATATTAATGTTCAATCGCTTAAATTAATTTAATCAGTTTTAACATCACGCTTCACAATTGAAATCGAATCAGGTTTTAATGTATTCTATTCGTCGATCGGTAGAACAATACCATTTCATGAATCGATTGTATTCGACTCGAGTTGGTCATTTATCTTTTCTCACAATGCGTTTACAGAATAGAGTTGTACTCGATGGAACATTAGGGCATTGAGCGTGCCGGCTATGAAACCACGCTAAGCATTGCTCGACTAATGTGTTACACTTGCATTGTTTCGCTTCGCGGGTACAATTACTTTGATATTCAGTTACCGGGTCTGCAACGATCAACATTATTATTAGATCCAAGTACCATCGGTGCTACAATTGTCTTTTTTTAGATTGTATTCTGATAATGTTTGCTCGTTTCCGTAAACTCACGGGTAAATGTCTTTTTTTCACAGCGACCAAAAGAATTTTCGTTCCATAGTTACTAGCGGGTGAACATATCGTTGCGATCTACCGTGGAAACGCGCAACTATGCAATTAAAATTAATTATAGCGTTTCATTACCAAGAATAACGCGTTGCGTGATTTTGAGTACATTAATCGGATATTACCCGTTTAGTTTTAATGTTATGCATATCTGGTGCAATACATCTGGTTCAAAATGGCACTGTTGGATATTGTTTTGAAGTCAACGCTCGTTTTCTTTATCATTTTCTATTATGGCGCGCATTATTATCATAGACGCGCAGGAATAGTAGTGTATATATGAAGTGCTTTTACAGTGGTCGACTTAAAAAAAAAAAAAAAAAAACATGGACATACATAGCCTGACAAATTTTACAAGTTGGCAAAGTTTCGTCGATGAATCAAAAATTCATTTGGAATACTCTTGTCAGTATGCACTGATGCATACGTTGAACAAATATTCTTACAGGGATTTTAATTTAATTTAAGCCGATTTTAATGAAATTTATGTACGAGGTAGTGTTTAAAAAAATATTTGACACGTATTTTGTTTTATCTGCAATCATTCGTGTACAGACAGAAGGTGAAAACAGCCCTCAAAGTTAGGGATGAAACATATATTTTCCTTAACCCTTTGCACTCTGAGTAACGGTCGATATTTTACCACAACTGGTTCGTTTTTAATAAGCTACTTCCAAAATCTGTATCGAACTTCCCTTAATTTTCATACTTTTATATTTACCAACATATGTACGTTGATAAAAATCGATGAAATTTATTTTTAATCCATTGACTGCCAGCTACGAGATATCTCGTAGTGTGTG